>OX578135.1:34618675-34833675 GCA_951213105.1 Amaurobius ferox | reverse complement strand
TTGATTTTGATAGACTGATTATTAATGGGTTTAAAAATTTGATTATTTTTTAAGTTATTCTGTGACAGAGAAACATAATATTTTTTACAAATGATGGCATAATTATTTGAAGCTTTATCTACATAAGTTATGACAAAATGTTGTTGTAGTTCTTTAATAGCAGATAGGAGTTGTTTATAGGGATACCTAGGCTTCGTTAATTTAATGTTTATAATAACATTTTTAAGTAGATGGAAGGTAGTGTACTTCCATAAATGGAATGCTTCAATAGGAATGGAAAGTGAACAAGCAAGTTGATATATGAATTTATCAAAATCAAATGATAAAGACTGAAGAAGATGTTTAGGGTGACGGCAGAATGGAATGCGAAATTTAGACCCTTTATTCATAATCTCCCTAAGTATATCATCCTGAACTATACTGAGATCCCCAGTAATAATGTGTCCATGAGAGGAGTTGACATAAGGGGCAAGATTTTTATTGCTGCATACACATGATGTAAGGTCATCGGAGTTTAATGTCCTGGAAACTTCATTGTAATTGTAAATAGTTCTACCAATTGGTAAATTATATTTAAAGGTATACTGTATTTTGATTTCTTTTACGGGTAACAAGTGCTGATGTTTTGCAAATAAATTATTGAAGTTAAGAGAATTAAGAATAGGGTGTTTAAAAGAAATTACACAGTAAGCTATTTTATTATGTGGATTTGGTGAATGGAGAAGGTGGTAATTTAAGAAATTTGTACTTGAAAGAAGCAAATCATAAAATAAATGTTTAAAATGAGTTAATTTTAATTTTAAAAAATTAGTATAAACAATACTTAATTTGCATTTTCTGACCTTATATAACCAAGTTCTAACAGGTAGAAAATTGAAAGTTTGAGAATAATTATATTGTAATTTCAAAATGTCTGCATTGTAATCAATAGTTTTACTTAAGTTACTTTTTCCTTTGCCACGCTTATATCGCTTTTTACTAGACGTTGATGACTTTGAATATTGAAAAAGATGTTTATATACTGAAGATTTATTAGAATTGTATTCAAAACTATTGTTAACAACATTATTATTATTATAAATTTGATTTAAGCCATAGGGGAAGAGAGTTTTATATTTTTTAATGTAATAATTTTCAAATACTAATCTATCAGTGAGTGAAATTTTAATATCTAAAATATGAAGGGACACATTTTTAAATCCGTGTGTAGCAAAGTGCTGATATTCAAATTGATTGTTAGTAGGGAGATCATTAAAAACTTTATGGTCAAATTTTTTAATATGATCCCTGTGGACATTCATTCTCAGATGTAAAGGGTTGCTGGTTTGGCCAATATAGGATAAGTTACAAATAGTACAATTAAGTTTGTATATGCAATTAAAAACTTTGCAGAATTTTTGTGAAGTGGAATTATTATTAATTTGTAATGGGTCAGCATAAGGACAAGTTTTACATCTAAGATTATTGCATCTATTGAAGGAATATGATTTAGATTGAGAGTAGGTATGGTATTCTTCCAAATTATCTATAACAATAAATTGGTCAATGTTTGTCGATCTAAAATTATCCCAATTCATAATAATAATAATAGACCGGACACTAGGTAATGAATAAAATTTACACCGCGAATTTTAATTAAAATTCCCAATATAAACCCCTTCAAAAACTATTTTGTCAGGTTCGAATTTCAAATTATAACTAATACCATAAAGAATTGAAACGAAATTTCGGAGAGTAACAAAACAAGCGTAGTAGATAAGATCTGAGTGAGATTTTCATACGAAACATTCATAAATAAGCGAAGTGTGGACAAATAGTCATAATCATCCGGAATGGAAGATATACAAAGCCATTAATACGTATGTGTCTGACTGAATCCCTACAACTGCAGGCCAAAGAGTGCCACATATAGTGGATATACATGTCTAGATTAAAATGTAAAAATAAGCAATAAAATATATTGACGTCTGGGTTAACTAAAAGATACAGAAATAAATAACACAAAAAAACACAATAAACTCTAATGCCTGCCGAGAGATGTCAGCACTATACACACACATATAAAACGAGTTTGTGAATTGAGTGTGAAATCTACCAAAAAGAGCAATAACCCGCAGAAAAAATCATAAAAGCGATGAGAGAACTCGAACCAAAATACTCCATAATGCGAAATGTGAAGACATACCAAAATCAATCAATTGAAGGAATGAAAGGATTAGCTAAATAAAAACAATATCCATAGAGGGCCATGTTAAGACATAGATGGGCTTGTAGTTAAAGTATAGAAATGCGTTAGCGATAAAAATAATAAAAATAAAATAAAATAAAAATTTAAAAGAGAATAAACTCTGTAATAAGCGCAAATGCAGCTTTACAACAGGTTTTACTTTTTTAAAAAGGTTTTTTGCAAATATAAAAATTAAAAGGTAGATGGTTGAATTCAGAAGTAAATAACAAATGTAAAGGTACAATTAAAAGATGTAATAGAAGTCAGTGTAGAAAACATATATATATATATATATATATATATATATATATATATATATATATATATATATATATATGTATGTATGTATCTATATATATGTGTATCGTAAAATATTTTACAGCAAAATATAAGAATTGTGCTCAAGGGAGTAAGTTGCTCTCTTACAATGAAATATATATTTCTCGAAACGTAAAACGAATCTCCATTATTCATCGGAAACTTAAGTCAGATTGAAATTACCTGGCGGAAAATTTCTCGAAAAAAGATCCATCCCTGTTGATTTTATGCAAATTTATACCCTCGCAATGATTTTGAGAAGAATTGCACAGAGAAACTTTTTATCGTTTTCTGAAAAAAGGGATAAAAACTTGAAGTGAAGACAAATAACTGTTGGGAGGTAAATGTCGGGGAAAATTTTATACATTTCTCTATCAATATTTACTTCGAGTTTTTCCTATGTTTGCTACATAGGTATAAGTAAAGAATAGTTAATGAGCTTAGTTAGCTTTCAGATTTCACGCTTTTTTGCAAAATGTACTAAATTGAGTAAATTTAAAAAAATGATGCTACTATCAAGACTTGATATGGGTGTGTAAGAAACAGTTTTCGCAAGAACTTTGCTCAAACTGTAGTAAACTTTTGTACGATCTACTTCCACTACAAAAGATAAGAATTTCGTCTCAGTAGCTGAATGCTTAGAGCAATGTATCATTGGATCGCATAGTCAAAGATTCGTGGTTAGAATCCCAGTTTGTACTTGAATTCCTAGTAATGTTGTCCTGAACAATTTAACCCTGCACGTTAGAATTGTCTTTGAGGTTTGGAAAATGGCAAGATTATATTTTTCCTACGATTTGTGACGTCTATATTATGTTGTTTTAAGATGCACATGCTATTAACCTGTAAAAAGACAGAGAATGAGAAAGGCAGGATGCTCCAACCCGAAATCGAACCAAAGATATTCGTGTTGACCAGCTGACGCTGTACCGTTGAACCGGTGCGAAATTGCAAGCTCTTATTGCCACGGTAGACTCTGCATTTTCAGCCCTCTGATGCCAGATTTACGTACAACTAACAATCTGACTAACTATCTCCTGTCATTTTTACCTCAGTTAAGCTTTCTGCTGCTATTTTTATTCTCCAAGTCAGCTTTCTACGCAGTCGCTTACCTCCTAGTTTGAAATCGGCGCTCAGTATACCAGAGTCCATTGAATCTGTGCTAGCCGTGCTTGGTTCACTTTTAGACCCCCGACATTATTACACTAACTTACGGGATTAATTTTTTGGGTGCTGTTATAAAGAACCTTGCGTCCCCAAGTGGGAATCCAACCACGGGTCTTCGTCCTAGCCAGCCAACGTTCAAACCTCTAATGTTCTCCACCCTATTTATGTCAACCGACAATTTGACAGACCACCTCCTGCTATTTTTGTAGCTTTATGGTTAAAACGACGTCTTGCCATTTCCAAGATCCATGATTGGAACCCAAGTTGACCCTTGCGTTCTTTATATCCTATTTTCGAAGGTCTGTTATCATCCCAAACAAATCAAATCGTCAATACTTTGCTAAATATAGCAAGTGCACAAGCCAATAAAACAACCTTGTTCATTATGTCGCTGCTCATTTCATTAATCATACTGATTTGATTGATAATAATGCATACCAAGAGTATTATATGAAACTGTAAAATAAAAGCATCGTACAGAAAACATATAACAAATTCATCACGGTATCACCTTATTTCGGAAGCCAAAACAGCATTCTTCTTAGGAGTAAGAGTGCATATCTACAACGACAACAAAGACAAGAAGGTGATGTGAGTTTATTTTTATTTATAGGCAGATGACACATTTACTAAGTTGTTATAAGCTGTGTATCAAGTGAAGACATTTTTTGTTCTTTTTACAGTAGTCAGAACAAATTAATGTAAAATATTTCTATATTTAAAGCAGAAAGTATATTAGGTACGTTATATGAGGAGATAACATTAAAACGTGCATTGTCACAATAATGTAATTTTACAGTATTTATAAGCAAATTGTAAGTTCTACGTGCTTTGTGTTATATTTACTCACATATTATGAAAGTATCAAGAATTATATTTTAAATACATATTAAATTATTTATATCTGAAAAATGTGAACAAAATATATATATTTCGTTTGAATAAAAAATGTACTGAATAAAATTGGCGGATATATAATTGTTTGAATGAAAATATATATGGATAAAACTTATTTTAATGAAAAATTATTACACTCATCAAATGACTTTGGCTATAATGATAATGATGAAGAGCAATAATAATGCAGCTCATTATTTTAGTTAAATATAATGGTGCTATAGTTAGTTAAATATAATGTATAGTTAATAATCATGTTGCCATATTATTTTATTTACATACATTTTTAGAATTTTATAAAAATGACAAAAATATGGTATTTGTTAACATTTTTATATTTTTGCAAGTTTTCAGTGTCACAATTTTTAATTTCCCCTTTTTTAACTTTAGGTTTTTTAAATTCCAATTTTTAAATATTTTTTAGTCTATTTAGAAA
Source organism: Amaurobius ferox (assembly GCA_951213105.1). NCBI lineage: Eukaryota > Metazoa > Arthropoda > Arachnida > Araneae > Amaurobiidae > Amaurobius > Amaurobius ferox. Next base: position 34,828,630 of record OX578135.1, on the reverse strand, counting down.
AGTAATTGAACGAATATATTTTTACAAAGGAAACTACATAATCACAAAACTTTATACTTCAAATAAACTTTATACTCTAACATTGACTTAAACTTTATACTTCAAATAAACTTTATACTCTAACATTAACTTAAACTTTATATTCTAACTTCAACTTAAACTTTATATTTTAAATGGTTTGAACACTTTTGAAAACATTTAATTTCAAATAAATAAACGCAGTAACAATGAGTACCATGGAAATTTAACGTACAGTTGAATTTAAAACAATGATAAGAGTAGAAATAGCTGATTGATCGAGCGCTATTTTACATCTGTTGTACATTTTATTAGTCTGGCTGCTAAAATTCGTTTTGAATGGATTTCAGTTCACGCTCCGATTGAAAGTAAAATATTGCATTATATTTTTGTAAAGGAAATATATTTAGAATGATAATACGTGTTACATTTTATATATTTTACACTTATACCTATATTGTATTATATTTTTCAAAGGGAAACTCCATATCTAGAATGGTAATGCTTGTTACATTTCATAAATTTTACAAAGAATACACTGACACTTATATTGTATTATATTTTTGAAAGGGGAAAATCATATATAGATTGATAATACTTGTTACATTTCATATATTTTACAAAGAATACAATGACAAAAATATTGTATAATAGTTTTGAAAGGGAAAATCATATTTAGAACGGTAATATTTGTTACATTTCAAAAATTTTCCAAAGAATACATTGATATCAATAACGCAATTACGTATTGTTTGTGACAAGCAACATTACATATCATGTAACTGAAACATTACATATCAGGTAATTTCAACATTATATATCAGATAATTTCAACATTATATATCCTGTTTATAACATAAAGCATATTTTAATGCAAATCTTTCGTACGTAAATTTGGAATTCTATTCCAAGTTAGGAATAAATAGATTTAAAATATAAATTCGGGCAAATAAATGTTTTTCTAAAGATCGTTTTATTTATTTATTTTTTACTGCTTCACATGCTCAATGAATTCCTGAATTCAGATAAAAATATTCTTTATTTCTTTGAAGAAATAATTTTAAGAATGGATTTTTGAACATATCCCTCCTTAGCTAATAGTTTTTTGAAGGCCATGTGGTTATTACAATCGAAAGTTTTACCTTCAAACGTGAATAAATGCATGAGATATATGCTTATGAAATATTTGCTTGCATTTCAAAATTCATAGTTTTAAAATATTGTTTACGATAAACGCAGTCCCTCTTCGGATACAATTCAACAAAAGACTGATGCTCACATTACAGATACCAACAATGAAGGATATATTTGTTTTTTTTTAACATCCTTAAGCATGGAAAAGCTGATAGCAGCAATGGCAGCAAGAAAATTTGTTACGTACTGTACTTTTTAAAACCTATGTGGTGATCACTGAAGTTATTTATACGACGTAACCGTATTCAAGTTTTAAGAAGATTGAACTAAGGTTACACCATACAGCAATGGATAGATTCATAGTCACAGAACTCACCTAATGGGGAGGCTCCTAAAACTAGAAAAGGTGTTGTCATTGCAGAATGGGAAACTAGTGTCACTCTTTCTCTTAACAGCCAGATCTTACTCACCATTCATCACCATTCATTAAGAGTGTATTCCTAATTTTGGGAACACAGCTCTTATAGGTTGGTTCTGTGAGTATGGATGTTTATATGTTTATTTCTTATGACATTATAAAAATATTTAAACATTAATATTTCACGACACTTGTACTATTCAGTTTACGTATTGCTTCCTATTATAATTTTTAAATAAAAAAAACATATAGAAATTCAACTATGCATATGTAAGTAGTAGTAAAATAAAACACTCAACTCAAACATGGGCAAAAATTGTAGCAGAACTAGAACATTAGTGATAAAATAATTTTACAAGTAGCTTTTTCACATAATTAAAGCATCAGAAAAATATGTGTATAATTTGTTTGAAGAATTCATATAAATCTCCTTTTGGAGTATGATTAGATCAAATTTTAAATGTAATGCAATAATTAAATACAGTAATATAGAATTAAGTATAATTTCATAGAATCACATATAATTAAAAAAATATAATTAAATAAATAATTAAATATGATTTTAAATATATAATAAAATAAATAATTATAAATGATTTAATAATTACATTTAATTTTAGATACAATGCTTCTAACTTTTCGGAAATAATTGTTTATGAATCATGTGAATCTTGAATTTTGTGAACCATGTATTTAAAAAATGTATTTTGTATTGTATATTAATATACTTTTTTTCTTTCTAGGTAAGTTCTTCTAAGTGTGGAAACTTTCAAAAGGTTTTAAACAGGTGAGACTTACTTCGTTTGGTAAATTTGGTATTTAATTATCAGGACATTACACATTTCTACGTTCATACTGAAAAACACGGTTATTAACAAAACACAAAAAAAAATTATATTTTTTTTTATGTATAAGATGAAAGAAAACATACAAAACCGAGATTTTTAAAACTGATTAAAATTACGAAACATAATTGAAAAAGAAATGATAAATTACGTAAAGATATGTTAATGGTTCATTTTCTTCGGCCGTTTAGAAATCAAATTGAAGTCATACATACTTTTTGTACATGCAAGGAAGAATAAACAAAAAGTAATAGAGTTTAAATTCTATTAGTCTATGGGGTGTCATAATTATCTAATTAAGTAGTAAGCACAAATATAATTATATTCCAACAATTCCCTTATTTTTCTCACTGAAAGAAACTGCTCAGCAATGCACATTATATATCGTTAATTGCGTTAGAAGATATATGTAACTTCAATTATTTTTCAAAGATGTCAATAATAAATATTTCTATTTTTTGATATTATAAAAACATGGAGGTGTTGCAGGATCTTCGGGCAGGAATTTTATTGATTCCAATATAAGGTGTGATTATAAAAAAAACTTTGCCGATATATGAGTCCCTAGAGATCAAACCGTACAAGAAACCGGAAATAAATTTTGGATGCAGGTACTTTAAGGTATGCGCTCAAGAATGATGTGAAAAACAACAGTCCTGCTCTCACAGTTAGGGTTACAGTGACCCAATTTCGAAATCTTTAAATGGCAACACCTACTTTTTTATTAGAATGTGATCTTCACAGTGAAAAATCATAAATGGCGTTAAAATGGAACCTGCAGCAAGGAAAACACCGGCGCTTGGCAGAGACTAAGAAAAAGGTGAAAACAACTCTGGTGTTCACCAGAACACGAATTTCTGTTCCATTAACGCCACATTCCACACCGTGTATACGGCTCAGAATCCAACCTGCTGAATATCCTTCGAAAGGAGAAAAAGATACCGAGATATGCAGATTTCCAGCTTCGGCGTAAGACACCGTCATAGCTGACGTCATCGCCATAAGAGAAAGAAAAGGCAATATGATTTGAGTGCCGCTTGCTTTCTTGCACTTTGAGTTAACCAACATGACGTTTACAGTGAAACAACGAGGTCAAACGGTAACGTTCTATTATCTGAATGGACAAAATGTCGTAGAGGCATTGTGCGTCTACCGCACAAACCATCGGCTATACCGAGATCCTTGTTCTGTACAAACTGTACTGGACTCGATACGCAAATTTGAAGAAACTGGTTGCACATGCGATCGATCTCGTCCTTGACGACCTTCTGTTCCTGTCTAGATTGTTGCAGAAGTGCATGAAACGATAAACGAAGGTCGTATTGCAAGTGCAAGCAATGTTTCACTCGTGCTGTATTTGCCGAATTCTACGGTCCGCAAATTTCTGCGCTCTGTTTTCCACATGTTTCCGTATCGGTTCCAGATTATCTAGATGTTGCAAGCGGGTGATAACCAACTATGCTTAGATTTTTCTAATGAATTCCTCATCCGGTATGACGACGATAACAGATGGCCTTTACACATTCTGTAGACGGACGAGGCACATTTCTCCTTGACTGGAAACGTGAATTCGAAGAACTGCTCGCACTGGGCAAACCAAAATCCCCATGATGTGGTCTCACTTCCGTTGCACAAAGCAAAAGTGACTGTATGGTGAGGGGCAAGCACCTTCATCCTAGGCCCTTACTTTTCTAAATGAATTACTGTCGCAAGTCTACTCACGTGTGCGGTAACGAGTGGTCGATATGAAGCAAAGTCGACCAATTAAGTCATTCCCGAATTGCAGCAGAAATGTCCCTACCTGACGTCGTGTGGATGCAAGATGGCTCTCCCCCACATGTGCGGGCTTCTATGAAACATTTATTGACACAACAGTTTAGTGACAGATTTACCTCCCGCTATTTCGTGTTTCCATGGCCACCCAGGTCCCCCGATCTCACTCCAATGGATTTTTTGGCTGTGGAGATACATGAAATCTAAAGTGTATGCAGTAAGCCGCAAACTCTATTTGATTTGAAAGATGCCATCACACGTGAGGTTTAACATTGCCATGATACTACGTGTTTCAGTGCTATCCACCATCTGTCACATGCAAAGTGCTATCGTGTGTAAAGGCGGACATGTGGGAAATTTGTGAAACACAATAAAATGATTTGCTTTTCTGTCGCTGGTCTATCAATATTGGTCGTTTTTACTCTTTTCTTAGTCTCTGACAAGCGCCGGCGTTTTTTGTTCTGCAGGTACCGTTTCAACGCCATTTATGGTTTTTCACTGTGAAGATCACATTCCAATAAAAAAGTAGGTGTTGCCATTTGAAAATTTCGAAATTGTGTCACTATAACCCTCACTGTGAGAGCAGGACTGTTGTTTTTCCACATCATTCTTGAGCGCATAGTCTAAAATACCTGCATTCAAAATTTCTTTCCGTTTCCTCGAACAGTATGATCGCTAGGGGCTCATATATCTACAAAGTTTTTTTATAATCACCCTGTATTATTACAATGGCGCCAGTTCTATTTTAGATGCAGCGGGAAGTTCTACTTTAGATGCGATCAGAACTAAAATCTGAACGGTATCGAAATTGGAATTTTCAAACAATACTACAATCTATTGCTGTAGTTTAAATTTATAGAAGTTTACGATCTGATGGATACTATGTCAAAAATATCTAAGGAAGAAGGATGCAGTTTTCTCAGAAGTTGTAATTCGATCTGAGATTTGAAGGCCATGGAATTCTGTCTGGGGATGCATTATGAAAAAAGAAATGACCGAAGTATAATTTTTGCAATTTTCCTACTTTAGAATTCTGTCAATCTGTCATCTCCGAGAAAGCCACTCCTCTAATATATTTAAAATTCTGAAAGTATCCGGGAAACAACCTCTTCAACCCCCTTTTAAACATTGATAAAAAAAATCTGATGTGGGCAACACATGATTTTCCTTATATAATGTAATGAATTTACTATTTTTACAGTAAACAAATAGGTTTTTCGTATAGTAGATACTTATATTCTTTCCAAGATATTGAATTTTCAACAATTAGTCGTCATTTTCATTGATGTAGTTGTCATTTTTATCAATTTAGCGAGATTTTCGTTAGTTTGGCAACATTTCAAAAAGTCGCCAAGTTGGCGACATTCCACCAAATTCGTCGCCAAAACCTCGCCAAGTGTTATGAATGAAGAAATAAGTTATTCTTACAGCAGACAAATGACTACTGGCGTTCAAATACAAAAGTATTACTCAAAGTATCTTTTTTCATGAATGGAACGAGCTAGATCCACGAGAATGATGCCACCCAATTTATCGTATGGTATTACATATGAAAAGTGAACATGTTTCTCAATAGGAATTTTTTTTTTATTTTATATGACTTTTTGATAATTTTTTTTAAAAATGTAAAATATCTCGAGAACGGTTTGTGTTAGCGTTCTAAAATTTATGCCAATCGTTTTCTAATGAAAAATTACATACAAAATGTCTAATTGCGTAACTTTATTAGTGGTTTTGATTTTTTGACGATTTTTTCAAAATTTTATTCGAAAATTTAGGAGCTTCTGAACATTCGATTGCGTATAAAAACAATAGGCTTCCATTGTTTACGGCTTGTGATTTTTGTGCCAAATTTGGTTTGAATCGGTCCATTCGTTCGTTAGTTATCGTCTCCACAGACTCACTGACACACACACACACACACACATACTTTCACACACACACACACAGACTTAAAAAATGTTTGATTCGTGATCAGAGATGCTTGAAAAGTGCTCTCCCGTCGAAAACTCCAATTGGAATTTTCGACCCCGTCACAATACTTTCCTTATACATTATGTATATAAGGAAAGTAAGAATTCGAATTTTCGACCCCGTCACAATACTTTCCTTATACATTATGTATATAAGGAAAGTAATAAGTTGGAAAATTAGACTTCAAGTAAAATACATTTGATAATATGATTGTTATTTTGTCTTATAATCACGCACGTAAGGTTATCATAAATTGTATCGTGATGAACAAAATTATGCAAAACATCCTTTCCTCTACATCCAGCTTCAAACTAATATTACATACATATAACATACATATTACATGTATATTAATAACATTTCTCCAAATGCAACCGGATGATGACTTCCACTGTCCTCTTGCCAACTTGGGAAAATAAATAATTTAAGAAAAGTTTCAAGAACAAATTTTAAACGAATTTGTGAACGAAGCCACAAAATCATAAACACATTTTTACTTTACCTACTATACATGCTGATATACAGGGTGTCCCAAAAATATTGAAACGCGCTTTAATTCTTTACCTGTTGGAGATAAGTGGCCAATGTAAATTGCAAAAATTTTGAAAGTAAGGTAGGAAATAAGACTACATAAATGAAATAGTCCTTTAAATTTTTATACGACCTACTTACCCAAATTTGGTCAAGCAGAAATTTTTTATTTTTAATACAACAAGATCATTAAAAAATCCAGCATATATGTGTCTTTAAAATTCAGCGAGATATATTTAATTGGAAATTGAACATTGTGAATGGGAACCATATAACAAATTAGAAATGTAAATTCGTGACATATCACAAAAAAGATAAAACTGGATGATAATACATACGAGACATTTTTGCGAATTCCGCGTAGGCTCACGGTGCAATCACGGATTCTTAAGTATTTTTCACATTGAGAAATGTCATTTTTTATTTGAAACAATTAAAATAAATAAGTATGCATTTGATTTTGAAATGCAAGTATGTATTTGATTTTGAAATTTAACATAATTTTTCAAAACGAAGAATGGAACTCACAGACGATTTTTTATTTTCTTTAACTCTAATTTAGCCGTTTCAAATGTTTATAGTAAAATAATTTTAAAAAACAGAAGAATGAAATCCAGATTATTTATTTTTTAATTTACGTATTTAGCCCCAGTATTATTTCTATTCAATACAACTGACACTTTCCATCGTCAATTTGTTTATGATCCCTATTTTCACTGATGAAACAGCCTTTCACATGGTACGGAAAAGTGGCATAAGTCAGATTTTTTCCTTTATAATAATTCAGTTGATTTAAAAGATACAGATGAGTTTTTTTAAGGATCTTGCTGCATTAAAAATAAAAATTTTCGGATTGACAAAATTTGTCCAAGGGGGTCGTATAAAAATTTAAAAAGTGTTAACTTTTTGAAAATTAATCGGAGGACTACTTCATTAACGTAGTCTTATTTCCTACCTTACTTCTAACGTTTTTGCAATTTACATTGTCCAATTATCTTTTATAATCATTCAATTTTTTCTTTTATAATCATTCAGTTGATTTTAAAGATACAGATATGCGGTTTTTTAATGATCTTGTTGCATTAAAAATAAAAATTTTCTGATTGGCCAAATTTGTCTAAGGGGATTGTATAAAAATTTAAAAAGTGTAACTTTTTGAAAATGAATGGGAGGACTGTTTCATTAACTTAGTCATATGTCATACCTTACTTTCAACATTTTCGCAATTTACATTGCCCACTTATCTCCAACAGGGAAAGAATTAAAGCACGTTTCAATCTTTTAGGGACTCCTTGTATAAAAAAAAGTTTTGGAAAACTCCTTGGAAAGTTTTTGGAAGGGAATCGATAATTGACATTGGAGTTTCGATACACATTTTTTGAGTATTACTTTCCTTATATACATAGAATAATGTATAAGGAAAGTATGTGACGATGTCGAAAAGCCGAATATGAGGTTTCGACGGGAGAGTACGTTTCAAGTATCCCTGAATACGAATCAACGTTTCTAAGTGAATACGAATCTGAATACGAATCCCTGAATACGAATCTAACGTCTCTGTGTGTGAAAGTATGTGTGTGTGTGTGTGTGTCAATGAGTCTGCGGAGACGATGTCCCATGAATGAAGGGAGCGATTTGAATGAAATTTGGTACACAAATTACAATCCGTGAATACTGGAAGCCTGTTGTTTTTAAACGCAATTGAATGTTCAGAACTTCCCTAAATAATCATTCCCTAATAATCATTCCCTAAATAAACGCAAATAGTCATTTCTTATGTTATTTTTCCTTAGTAAACGATTGGCATAAACTTTAGAACGCTAGCATGAAACGTTCTCACATTTTTCAAATAAATGTATTAAAAAAATCACATAAAATGAAAAAAGGTATTAATTATTGTGAAATATGTTCACTTTTCCAATGTAATATCATGCGATAAATTTGGTGACATCATTTTCCTGGACCTAGCTCGTTCCATTCGTAAGAAAATATATTTTGGGTAATACTTTTGTATTTGAACGCCAATAGCCATTTATCTGCTATGAAACAAACTCATTTCTCCGTCCATAACGGTTGGCGAGATTTTGGAGACGAATTTGGCGGGCGAACTTGGCGATTTTTTAAATGTTGCCAAATTAACGAAAATGTCGCCAAATTGGTAAAAATGACGCTAAATCATTAAAAATTACGACTATTTGACGAAAATTCAATATCTTGAAAAGAATATAAGTATGTGCTATAAGAATAACCTATTTTTCCTACCGTAACATTTAGCAAAATTTTGGTGACGAATTTGTGGCAATATCTCCAACTTGGTTACTTTTAAAATGTTGCCAAATGGACGAAAACGTCACCTAATTGATAAAATGTCGCCAAATTGATGAAAATGACGCTAAATGAATGAAATGACGACTAATATCTTGGAATGAACATAAGAGTAGACTATAAGAATAATCCATATCTCCGTCCGTCCGTCCGTCTCGGTCCGTAACGCTTGGCGCGAAATTTATCTGGATATCGCCAACTTGGCAACTTAAAAATGTTGCAAAAGTAATGTTTTGTAAATTCTGATTTCCGTCATATGATGGGCATACCTTCTCAGTATATAAAAAATGATTCCCTCTCCGTTTGTGTGCAACACTTGCTTATGCATTTGGCGAACTTGGCGAATAATCTGGCGGCCTATCGTCAATTTAGCAATATTTCACCCCAGATTGATGAAAATATCGTCAAAATTGCAAAAAGGACTTAAATCTATCAAAATAACGCCTAATTGATGAATTAATTATTAAAATACTTTAATAAATGAACTATGTCGCTGATTGAGGATGCTATCAATATTGATAATTGTTTAGTTACAGTTGCACGAAATATAAGTTAATTGGGTTTTTTGAAATAGTTTTACATCTTGTCATCTGAAAAATCGCCAAATGTACAATTCAACGTTTAAAACATAGTACCGTGGATTTTATACATTATCTTTTGGCTGTAAAATGAGTAAGTCCATTACATTATATAAGGAAAGTCATGTGCTGCCCACATCAGATTTTATGTGGCTATTTCGACTTCTTTTAGCCTGACGTATTGATCTTGGTGGAATTATTTCGTACATATAGCCAGTGTGTATATATATATTTGAACACACACATCACAGACGTATGTTTGTGTATGTGCAAATATTTATTCATTCTAACTCAATAACTTTCTGACGAAATTTCACAAAATTCAGGCTTTTCTCTAGAGACTTTTCCTTACATATATAGTGAAATGTAAAGCTAAAGCACTGCTGCAGAGTCAATAATTTTAATTAAAGTTTTAGATAGAAAATATCGTTTTAGACATTTCTGAACTCTAATCAAACGCTTTTTGAGGAATTTGTGTGTGTATTTTAGTGTGTATGCATGCATGTTAGCGTGTGTATTCGTGAGCCAGTGGACGTGATATCACATGAAAGAATAGAGCATTTCAAAAAATATTGGTGCCATTGTTACATCAACCAGTGAACACTGGAACCCTGCTGATTTTAAACGCGATTGAATGTTAAAAAATTCCACCAGTTTTCGAATAAATCTTTGAACATTCATCAAAATTTCAAAAATCCAGTAATGATAAATAGATTAATTTATTGAGGCTTAATTTCTTATTAGAAAATGAATGATACAAACTTTGGAACGTTGGCATGAACTAACCTCGAGATATTACACGATTTACAAATACACTTATTTAACAATTACTTAAAATTAAAATAGTATGTAATTTCATCCAATAAGTTCATTTTCCATATGCAACTGTATACAACACATTTGTTAACAGCATTTTCGTGCGTCTAGTGCATTCCAATCGTGAGAAAAGATACTTTTTTAATAGTTTTGTATTTTGACGTCAAGCAATTTGCAATTACCATTCATTTCACAAATTAACTATCAACTGCATTTTGATAAGGATTTTTCATGTAAGCATGAATAAGCCATTCTGTTTAGACTTATAAACTGCCCAAAGTCCTAAATTTTAATTTACGTCTTAGTAATTCAATCCCCAAAACATTATAGTGTAGATCTTGTACATCATTATTCCGCCGTTGTGAAAGAATTAAAGTCATTGCAATATGTAAGGAAAGTCATGTGCTGCCCCATCATATGTTTTTTATTTCATAAAGGTGCTTTTGTCCAAAAATGGGCAACTTAAAATGATATTTTCAAAAAACTCTCAATTACTTTTATTTACAATTTTACAATAAAAATCTAAAACTAACTGTCAGGAAAATTAAAGGACCCGGTAAAACGAAAACACACATGTCGTATGAAATATCTGCAATGTTGCCTATAATGTTTCGCAATAAGAGGTTTAAGGACGCGAAATTGATATTACTGAAATATATGTCTTCTAAAACCTATTTCTTATGTCCCATTCTTCAAACAAATTGCATTTTCTAAAAATATTTTCACTGAAGTATCGACATTATTTAACAAGGGAATGCCTGAAAAGCTATTTACAGCACTTTTTCATATTTTATGATGTGTGAAGTATCCAGAATATCATTTGCACTAAAATGCAGCAAAAAAATCGGCAATTTTGAGTGAGATGGTTGAATTAAGGAAACTAAATTGCATCCTAAAATGTTATGAAGTAAAACATTCCAGGAACTTGGAGCGAATAATTTGCATATGTGGTTCTTCGTTGTATTAATTTTATACAAATATTGTCAAATATTTGTAAAATCTCGTATTCAAACGGAGAATATAATCTCCGATCTCCAGTTATACTGACGACGCTGTATCCATTGAACTACTCTGTCAATGACCTAGACGGTAGATTATTTGCACACCTTTGGTATCAAATAATCTGCCGTCTAGGTCATTGACTGAGTAGTTCAATGGATACACATCCCGACATTCAAGGGATTCTCCCGGCCACACATTAAACTGCCATGAGCCTTAGGATTGGTCGTGTGGTCTGGGTCTTCTACACCTTTTGTATCAATCACGGGATAGAACCTAACGGAACGTTATTTTTTATTCCTTCCCCAAGGGTGAAGAAAGAGAGAGCTTTTAAAACTCTTTTCAGATCCTTTGAAGCTCCTCGGTGATTCAGAAAGCTAAATATTCTCACACATTCAGCATCGATCATAGTGGACACAATATAATCGAGCTGGGTTTTGCGGTTCTTTGCATGGGTAAACAAAATGATGGGTGGATAAGTTAACATACTTTTCAGATTCTTTAAAAGCCCACTGATGTCCTAGAAAACTGAATCTTTGCACAGTTTTGGTATCGTCTACGGAAAATAACCTAATTAACTTAATTTTTGATTAAGACAAATATTTTGATGCTTACATTGTTAAATGAAATGCAACATATGGTTTAAAGGCGTTTGTTTCTCTGTTTTGACAGACGTAAATATTAGTACCACTTATATATATCTTAAATACTCTCGTATAAACTTGAAACACATGATAGTGAATCACATATCCAGTTTTTCCAATACGTTTTTTAGCCTCTAGGGCGTCTAAAACAGAAACTCTGTGATATTGCACTTTCTTTACTCACTATTTTTATGCACCACTTTATCAAAGCATTGGATATTTATTCCGACTGCATATCACTTGCCAGCATAATAGACACACGTTTTAAAGCTTCCGAATGTAATTTGTTCCATTTGCATCTGCGTCTTATAAGGGTAACAATGAAAAACAATTTCATTATTCACTTTTGTATACTTGACGCATTTGGGAGTATGCATCCGCACAAATATATTATATAACCAAATCTCTAGTTTCTCCAATACGTTTTTCAGCCTCTAGGACGTTTAAAATAGAGACTCAGCTGTGATATTACACTTCCTTTACTCACTAGTTTTATGCACCACTTTATCAAAACATTGATATTTATTCCGGACTGTATATCACTTTTACCAGCATAAGAGACACACGTCTTTGACTTTCCGAATGTAATTTGTTCCATTTGCATCTGCGTCCTCCATGGGTAACAATAAAAAGCAATTCCAGTACTTACTTTTGTTGACTTAAAGCATTTGGGAGTATGTATCTGCACAAATATATTACATAATCATATCTGAGGAAAACAAATATTCTATAAGCAACTTAACTAGTAAAGAGATGGCGAACAATTACCTAAAACGCTACTGTTAAACTATTTGAATATAATTAATATTCCTCGATTTGTCTGCTTGTCTTTATTTGAGCTTTCAAATTAACGTGACCTAATCATAGGCGCCGACTACGGGGGGGCAGAGGGGCACGAGCCCCCGCTGAACTTTTCCAGAGGGGGCAAAGCCCCCTCTGGGAAATTTCAAGATTTTTTTCTAACTTCATATTTTACTAAATACCAAAAAATGAAGTTTTTTAAACATAAAAATATTTGAAAGAAAATCCTATCAACGTAAATGTCACAGTTCAGTCTTGTTCACATCTTCCTTACCATAGCTCTCTTAACTATCTCGCACTCTAACCAAGCTGATCTTTACTCCCAGGAAACATGTTTACGCTAATGACAAAAACACCTGGTTACCAGAACTTTTTCGACTGACCACCTAATTCAAAGAGAAATTGAATATTTGCAGCCATGTTATTGGCATTTCCAAAAAATAGCCGTTTCCCTCCAGTAATAACTATAAATGATTACCACGAAGTAGGGATGACTTATTTTGTCTACCTAGAGATCTTATCTGTAATTACTCTGGATTCTATATATCAGTGCTGTCTTTACAGGTGGCATCCATTCCGTTTGAAGCTGCAAACCCCGCGGGTAAATTCCTGCTGAACACCGGACGTTTGACGCAGCACCGTAGTCAGGCAAGTGCCAGAGGGAGCTAATCCCCCCCCCACACACACACTAGGTATACTCAGCCCATCCCCCTGATATAAATATTAAAGTTTTAGTTGTGATAAGAAATGTCAACCAACATGTCATCCAAATTTTGCATAAAAATATTATTTATGTGATTTTTTTAGAAATTGCTTTGTTTTAAAGATTTTTTTAATTTAGCTGAATGTGTGGTTATAGTGATGATCAATTTATTTACATATTTAATTTAAAAATATTTAAATATAGACAATACTATTTGGATACTTTTGTATTATTGCTGGGTTCATTGTTTCAATTTGTGTCAAAATCACCTGATAGGTAGTTAAGAGCTGATATTAAGCGTTAACGTGTATTAACTTTCAGACTTCTTTAATTAATTAACAGCTTTGCTACTAGTTAATTCTTATATAGTAACATCCATTGTAATTATTATATATTTTAATATTGATGCATAGTAACTATATAGATTTTCCTAATCAACTCTTAGCTTACAAATAAAAATAGGCCTAAAAATATTAAAAATATTCATCGTATAATAAATAAAACTGCTGATATCTTTCTTTCAACCCAGCCCGTCCGACCTACCCGAAGGTGTAAGATATCTGTTAAGACCGCCGAGACAATGCTATCTAATCGCTTGGAAGGACTTTCAAACCCACAAATTTAACGTGCTCGTACACGAGAACAGTTTAGGCAAAGCCAAAAACCGAACTCAGGTCCTCCGAGTACAATCCTGTGACTTAACCACCCGGTTATCTCAATCCAAAACACCTGCTTGTAAAACAATAACTTACAAACCTTCCTTGAGGAAAGCATATATATGTCAGTTAGGTGACTACAGTTGCTTCGATGGCATTATAATCCCTCTTTTTCAGGACAAAATAACCGAATGAGCACTTAACAACCACTACTGCCGTTCGTTGGACAGTTCGTTCTTGGCGGTTGTTAAGGGCGGATACTGTTCTTTTGGCCTGAAGAAGGGGATTAAAATGACCACGAATCAATTGTAGTCACCTAACTGACATATGCTTGCTTTCTTCAAGGCGGCCTTGTAAGTTGTTATATCTTTATCGACTTTGTGAATTTTTATATAATTTATCGGATTGTGCCCCCCCCCTGAGATTTTGAAAACTCGGCGCCTATGGACCTAATCGTTATATAAGCCTCTAAACAGACCGGATCTATTAGTTGTATAAGCCTCCAAATAAACTGAACCTAATCGTTATATAAGCCTCAAAATAAACTGAACCTAATCGTTATATAAGTCTCAAAACAAACCGATTCCAATCCCTAGTTGAATCTTCAAATTAGCGTGACCTAATCGTTTTTTGAGCTTCCCTATAACAAATGCAATTCAAAATCTGATAACATGACCCGATCGTTCTTTATGTCTCCATCTGTAAAATTATGGTAGCTTTGTAAATTACCAAAATGAAAAATTAACCTTTTAAAACTAAATTTAAAAAAAATTAACCTTCAAGGACCATACACGTACAGATATCTCTTTATTACAGATATAAATAAAATTGTAAATTATACTTCAGTCAGTCTGTTTATTATTTCAGAAAAGGGGGAGCTCACTTTTTACCTTTATATGGGAATGCTTATAAAATTTCAAGATGTAAGACTCCAAATATTAAAAGTTGTTAAGATCATTAATGCCCCAACCCGGAATCAAACCACGGATCTGGCTAACCGTTGCTCTACCGTTGTGCTACTGGGACGGAATTGCAAACTCTTGTCGACGACGTGAACTCTGCAAAGTGTAAAGAACCTTACTTCCCGAATCGGAATCGAACACTAGATCTTAGAACTGGCCAGACGTCGCTCTACTGTTAAGCTACTGAAACGAAATTGCAAGCTCTTGCCGAACTGGACTCTGCATTTTCAACTCTCTAATGCCAGATTGGTGCAAAACTGTCAATCTGACTGACCATCTCCTGCTATTTTTACCCCAGGTTAACCTCCTGATGCTATTTTTATCATCCAGGTTAGCTTATTGCTGAGTAGTAATCTTTTCGATTTGAAATCGGTGCCCAATGTCTCGGAGTACACTAAATCCGTGCTAGTCGTACTAGAGTCTCAGACCTCCAAAAATATTTGTACTAACCTATAGGATTCCAGTTCGGGAGCAATTGTAAAAAAACTTACTTCACCAACCGGGAATCGAACCCTAGATCTTCAAAATGGCAGCCTACACTCCACCGTTGAGCTACTAGGACTGAATTGCAAGCTCTTATCGTCGAAGTGAACTTTGCAAAGTTCACCGCTGATTGATAATTGAGTTTATTTCATTATATTTTCACGAAAGATAGATATCAAGCTAGTGTATTATATACATTGTGAATTGATATCCTGTGACACAAAATTCAAAGAATTCTCATTGAAAATTTAATTTTAATATAGCTTTTATTTTAACCTATCAGAAGATAATAAATAAACAATTGCAGTTCTCGAAAAAAATAAGTCCTTAAATCAATATTTCATAATTTCATTGATTTCACAGCGGAAAGCTTTTATCCTATATTTTCTACAATGCTAGTTTATTGTACTAAATAAACAAAATATGATTTTTTTTCTAAAAGAAACATCATAGAGATCTGTATATTGAATTTACTCTAACTTTTAAAATGTGAGAGCAAATATAAAGACTTCTGAAAGCAAATATGAACTCTTGTGATGCAAATATGAAGCCTTACGAAGCACCTTTGAAGTCTTATAAAGCTAGACATTTTATAAAGCTAGACATATATAGACAAATTCATAAAGTTTGGTGTACGGAGGCAACTTTTTGTAATAGTTGAGGAGTGAATTACTGGCATTTAAAGTATTGGAGGCATTGAAAGGAATTACCTCTTTAAATAAGACAAAAATTTAAATAAGACAAAAATTTGAAACATTAATTTTTGGACGAAATTTTTTTCTTAAAAGTATTTGAGAATTATTTATGTCTCTTTAAAGTATCTACCTTTTAAGATGCTTCAGATTTTAGAGTTTATATTTTCAAACTTAATTAGAACAATTATGGTAATAAACGGTTCCGGACATAATCCTGACAGCCGAAATCCCGACAAGCCAGAATCCCGATAGCCGAAATCCCGACATGCCAAAATCCCGACAGGGTCGAAATCCCGACAAGTCAAAATCCCGACAAGGTCGAAAACCCGACAAGCCAAAATCCCGACAAGGTCGAAATCTCGACAAGGTCGAAATCCCGACAAGCCAAAATCCCGACAGCCGAAACCCACTCTTGCACAGACTATTACAACACTAAGGCGGCCATCGCAGTGACGTCACTAGGGTTAGCATTTACTAATCAGCACCCTCCCCCCCTCACGCACATGCGCTGGACATACGCTGGGCCCACGCACATGGCTGTCTACGCCTATATGTATAGCTTGGTCAAAATTATCGGCGTTTTTACATCTCTACATTTTACAAATTAATAGTTTTAATCACTAATTCGTTACAATTATGCCATTACAGAAATAAATTTTGACAAATTGAAATGACAATGATTAAAATGATATAACAGGTCGGTATAAGATTTAGGAAATTCATTTTATTAAAAAAGAAAAAAACACTTACACATTCTGCATACGTTCAAATAGCATATTCGAATAGCATATGGCCATTGTCGTAGCAAGCGGATGGATACAAGAGGGAGCGTGAGTCCAGCGCATGTGCGTGGGGGGCGGGGTGTGTGTGTGCTGATTAGTAAATTCTAACAATAGTGACGTCACTGCGATGACCGCCTTAGTGTTGTATTAGTCTGTACAAGAGTGGGTTTCGGCTGTCGGGATTTTGGCTTGTCGGGATTTCTACCTTGTCGGGATTTTGGCTTGTCGGGATTTTGGCTTGTCGGGATTTCGACCTTGTCGGGATTTTGGCATGTCGGGATTTCGGCTGTCGGGATTATGACCCAGACCCTGGTAATAAAAAGTAAAACTATAACTTTAAGAGAATCATAGTGATTTTTACACAGGTAGCACTAATCTATATATTTGTAAGTGCTACATTCAGTCTGTTGTGGGAAGAAAACGCCTTTGGAAAGAACGCGAAAGCAGTGAAACTCGTTATGTAAATTTTTTTTCGGCAAAAAACATGCATTCACATTTAATCACCAATGGACTTTTTCAGGTCACATGAGAAATGGGCATCTTAGAGTAAATTTAAAAGTGACGCTTCCAAAAATGGACAAACATCACTGGTTCAGCCGTTCAGTGTCTGTGAACATGGCCTTGCGATGTATCTGTCGGTAGTACAAGCAACTGGGTGATATTGGGAGTGGTCATATTAGAGGCGTAAAGCTGATTGGTGATTTAGACTTTTCAGTTACTACCTTAACCTTTTGCTTAAGGGTGGGATAGCGTCCATCCCAAACGAAGAACTTCTAAAAAAGACAGGCATTTAACATACCCTATCCCAAACAGTTCTATCCTCCTTTGCAGACATTGGCGTCCTTGGACGCCAATAAGGAGGATCGACCTGTTTGGGATAGGGTATGTCAAATGCCTATGGACGCCAATGTTTCCAAAAGGAGGATCGAACTGTTTGGGATAGGGTATGTCAAATGCCTGTCTGTTTTAGAGGTTCTTCGTTTGGAATGGACGCTGCCCCACCCGCAAGCAAAAGGTTAAACGTCTACCACCGACTACCCCACATAGGTAGCACAGTAGGCAGTCACTGTATATAAAATTAGTTGGGCGCAGTAATAAATAGTTAATTTAAATTGTGGTACCAAGAAGCCCCATATGCAGTTTTTGATGTTTATGACGAAACAAAGTTCAGACTTTCAATCACAGTTTTATGACAGCCTTGACCTGTAAAGATATAACCCAATAAATGCACGTCACACAAATTGCAGGTGTGATTAAGACAAAATATCCTAGCGCCAAGACTTAAACCAAGCTTCATTAGAAACTGGAAGAGCCAATAATACACAGATATGACATCGCACTTAGGAACTTCCAATGAGAACAAGGAGGGCGTATCTAAACCCCAGGTAAAATGATGTGGCTGCAAGGAGGAAAGTCAACATAGAATAATATTCATTAGTAGAAGAGAGAGAGTCGTAATTTCAAGCAGTGTTATTCAAAGAGAGTCGTTATTCATTTGAGTATAGAGAATATTATAGAAAAATGAAGTCTGACTCCAAATGTCAGAAAAAAATCAGTAAACGGGACAGTCATTCTAAGCAACAGGCCCGAACTACAGAGGTATCGGCCAGTCTTCATGGATGTTAGGTAAATTTTTGATCTTTAAAATAAGATTCTAAAGACCTTGTCTCACACGGTGCATTTCTCCTCCTTAAGCGTTTGTTAAATTGGTGTAATTTTAATTATAACAATAATAGAGGTGTGAATAAATTATAATTTATTTCGAAAGTTAAAAATATGGATTTAAATGTGTAGTGTTTTAATTTAACGGCTAGCAGCACACCCGTTCTTCGTACGGAGTATATAATATAAATAAATCTCCAATTCGCAATCATGTGCAAATTCTGTTAAAATATTAAATTTATTGCTCATAAAGAGAAGTTTAAGAATATCTGTTCTCACTATGCAACATTATCTTCACGGGAAGATCTGAATAATAAAACATCCTGACCCCTTTTGTAAGCAAATTTACAAAAAAAAGGGGAATTGAATCAATATATGCAACCCCTTACTACTTATATATTGTCGCAAATTAGAAAACATGCCAGTGTGTTAGTACAAACTTACCCGTATTGTAATATGCGTCTCAAAAATATTTGCCAAAATAAGAGAGATGACGTAATGAATTAAAAGTATCAAAAATCCCCGTAATCTTAATATCAGAAGGTCGTAATTGATTCCAATATATGCCAATATATATCAAAATATATGCCAATATACCTGTACTACTGTCATTCTCGTAGATTAGAAGATATACATGTGCATTTGTAGAAGATTACTCGTACAACGTACTATATATGAGTTTCAACAATTTTCGTTATAATAAAACAATGGCATAATAATTTGAAAATATCAGTAATCCCTGAATCAACAGTCCCCTAAAATATCAATAATAATGATGTTTAAACCTGAAGACCGTAATTGATATTATCCAGTCAAAAATTCAATGTCAATGAAATTTATTTTATATACATATTTTTGTTATTCAAATCGGAAAAGATTTAATAAAGATAGTATGCCGTATAACATATTGGATCCGTTGCTAAGCGACATGATATCATTTGCTTCAACTAAATTGATGGAAATCATATCGTCTGAATAATGCGATCTCCATGGAAGATTTGGCGACATTTTCGTCAATTTAGCGATAACTTAAAAATCGCCAAATTTATCGCCAAGTGGGACTGTAGAACTGATAGTCCCATTTTGCAACAGATTGACGAAAAATCATCACAATACTATCCCCTAACAAAACATAATTAATTTCATTTATTAAGCGTGATTTTATCATATCCATTATATTTTTATGGATTTACAAATATTTTTATCAATTTGGTGATATTAAAGAAATTCGTTATATGTGTTACTAAGTAGGATGGATGGACTGACCGACAAATGCTACAGAAACATCATTTCAGTACTTTATTCTAAAAAAATGAATTTTGTTTCTTTGATTTGGGTCATTTTTATCAATTTGGAGACATTTCCACTAATTTGGTAAAGTTTAAGAAAAGTTACCAAGTTATTTAGAGATATTCCGCTAAATTCGTAGCTCTGAATTTGCGGATCTGAAGAATAAAATATCCTGATCCTCTTTGTATATACTAAATGTAAACACTAAAATTGCATTAGAAGATACATACACCCGTTCTACATTTTTCTGCTTCAACAATCGACTAAATGAATTTATTGGATAAACAAAATATATGAGTTTATTAGCTAAACACAATATATGAGCTTGAAACCACTTTGCTAAAATAAATGAAAGTGATGTACGCATTCCGCAATTTATATAATTAAAATAACAATCAAACCGTTCATTTATAAAATATATTTTTACATCACATTTATTAATTATACAATTAGAAAAAATAATAATAAATATTAACAACGCATTTAATTTCATTCCCTTGCCGAGCAACATGATATAAGATAGAATCTTCCTCATAAAATGCGAAATTAAATAACCATTTTGATTTCTTTATACTTTTCATCGTTGAGTAAAAGCTTGTGAAAGATCAAACATGGAGGTAGATTTTCCCATTTAAATTCATGTTTCAAACAATTCATGTTTTTCTATAGTGACTAATTAATGCAAAAATCCTGCACCAAACTCGGAAATAAAGTTTTATTTCATTTTGTCGTTTTAAACAAACGATTTTCATCCTTTCCGTTTGGATAAAACACGGTTGGAGAGTAGAACTCCTAGAAAAAAGTTCCGTATTTCATTAATATCTCGACAACCCCTGGTCTTAGAAACTCGAAACTTGGACTAAATTTATGGGGGGGGGGGGCTCTTTCAAGGCTATCCACAAAATTTCATTAAATTCGGTTTAGCCGTTTTCCCGTGATGATGAGACAAACGAAAATTTCGTTTTTTACTAATATCTCGAGAACCACTGGTCGTAGAAACTCAAAACACGGACTAAATTTTAAGTGGGTCTATTTCTATGCTACCTACAAAGTTTCTACAAAATCGGTTCAGCCGTTCTTCCGTGATGATGGGACAAACAAACAGACAGACAGACAGATTTTCAATTTTATTTATATAGATTATGTCAAGGAACTCGTGCAAAGAAGTAATGGTGGATATTATCATGATAGCAATGTGGATAATGGTGGATATTGCCAGGATAGCAAATGACCACTTTAATTAAGATTAATAATTTAATCCACAAAATTCATTAAAAATGTAAACCAATTTAAGGGTTTCTCATCACATAAAATATTCATTCCAGATTTAAAAGCACGGATATGCTCTTATCCAATCACTCTATCTACAGAGTTCCGTAGACGATAGATTTTTGTATATTCGAAGACGATAGATTTTGTATATTCTTCCAATTGTATACGCGTTTTGCTTAGAAACTTTTGTCAATAAAGTTTTAATAGCAACAAAGCAAAAATCTTGAAAATTTACTTTTATTTCAATTTTTCTCCTGATTCTTTTAATAATTTATCCAAGCACTTCGAATGGAAATTCTAGCAAAACACAATTTTTCCTGCATGGTTTATTTTCAAAAAGACATTTGAAAATGTACAAGCAAACTTTTATATTCAGAAAAGAACAACATACATTTTCTCAAATGTAAATGATGCCTCAGAAGCATTAAAATAAACAATAATATTGTTCTCTCCAGTAACAAGAAATATTTTAAGATACTGTATAAACTAGACTACGCACAATTTTTGCTTTTCGAACTATGCTTAATAATGGGAAATGTTAGTAGTCGAAGATTTGAAATTTAGATGGCGATCGAATTTTTTAGAGTTACGTATATATTTGAGTGTATGTGTATGTTTCTGTGCATATGTGTATGTGTCTGGGTGTAGTTGTGTTTGAATGTGCATGGGTTGCATAGGTAAGCGCTTGTATGTCAAAAACCTGTATCCAATTTTGATAAAATCTACTCGTCCGATTTTTATGAACTTTAGCAACCAGTCTTTTTGTTTTATTCATGACTATAACGGTGATTGGATTATTGTGCAAAGAGGAAAAATAAACTGGTATTTTTATTTTCAGATGGAGAAAAATACCGTAAAATCTATTACATAGAATGGAACACTTTAAAACATGCTTTTAACATAAGTCTCTGGAATCACGCCATGAATTCTGATGAACTTTTCAGGCTACTATGCTGAGTTCGAGGAATATCAGGACGGTTATATGGATTTATATGCTTTTTTCACTGGTTTACAAAGCTTACTGTAGAGCTCATTTACTGCTAAAATATTTTAAATTTTGTACCACATTTAATATATTCAAATGAAAGATCGAAAACATGGTTACAACCTTTGTATCTTCTAAAAGATATATTCAGTTTAAATGAAGTTTTTTCGATAAATGGGAATCAATCAAGAGAAGTTTTCGATGATTTAAGTTTTACATTCCTACACCTGACCGGAGGACTCATGTAATTGAAATTATTTTTGTCTGATTGGAATAGCCGTTTATACCTCCAAAACGGCTCGATATATTTTTATACTTTTTCACGAGTTTCTGAAGTTTTTCGGCAGCAGCTTTATCGTAAAAATATTTTCCATTTCACACCGCATTAATTTTATTTCAGTAATTCCCCGAAAAACTACTGCGTTCTTGCTAGTTTCTAAATTATGTAAAAATAAATCTTGTAGTTCCTAACAAGGCCGCAGTTGTGTAGTTAGGTAGCACTCTTGGACGCAATCTAGGAGGCCTGAATTTTTGCGCCTAAAACTAGGTCTAATAATGTACATTAGTTCAGGGGCTCAAAATATGAGGTATCATTTGCTCCGACGTACTTCAGAAGGGCATTATATAAAGTAATTCTAATAATTTCTTATAGGACTAAAATGCTGTAGTAGGTTAGGCAACACATCTGAGCGAAATACAGAAAAAACAGAATCAGATCATATAATTGTTTTTAAATTCATTTTAAATTTTTGGATGCACATGGCGCTTATCTTAAAAAAGATGTAAGTAAAAATAAAGAGATGTATTTTTATTAACAAAGCGTTTACTTTAAACTATTATTCATCAAAGTCTAATGTATGTTAAACAAGTCATAGATTTTAAAATACTTATTACTGCACATCACTATTAACATTAAATTTTGGGAGATATATTTAAATGTTATGCGAACTAAAAATTTATAGGTACTTTATTATATAATATTTTATTACTTCAGATTTAATCACACTTTCCTCAAAAACGAACAAAAATGTGAAGTACTTTGTTATACGATCTTTATTATATGATAATGCACTTTATTATATGATCTTTTATTACTTCAGATTTAATAACACTTTCCTCAAAAGCGAACACGAATGCTAAGCACTGTACCTTGTACTGGACGTATGTGTAGGTTGAACAGTGCTGCATATTCGCTGGAAGCTAAGCTAATTTTTTTAATGAAGCACTTCCACAAATAGTTTACTTCAAATTGAATCCTACAATGCATCATTTACTGTACATAAAAATATTGCTTGCAATTTTTCTAGACATAACCGAGCTTTATTGCCTTATACGGCACCAATCTCTCTTTTTATCAGAGCAGGTATCTATACCTTGAAATATATCTGGTTGGCGTCAGATTACTACTTGTGTCATCTTTCGAGTCTTCAACTAGTTATATTTTCTTAACTTAAACTCTGCTCATGATTAGACCTGCTTTATGATTTATCATTAGCATATCTACTTTTGCAATATTATTTGTGCTATAAAATTATTTTAAACACTATAAAATATTATAGTTTTTGCATCATCACAATGGAAAATTAATATTGAATTTCTGGAAGCTGTACGTCGATTTCTTCTTCTAATTGAACTTTCAAATCTGCCTCGTTTACGGCATTTTACTTCTTTCGATACTTGGAAATGCGTAGGCCTCATTTTCAAGAATTCGCAGATTTTTCTTGATTGTATGATATCACAATATATGGAGACTCATGAACCCGTATTCATTTACTGTTTATCTAAAAATTTGCAACCCCATCATGTTCCTAGAAGAAAAAAATATTAATGGTGCAATTAATGAAAATTCCAATGGCAAATTTATAATCAATTGGATGTAATCATTTCATTTGTGACGCAAATTTGCCTAGGCAATGTAATAGCTCGCGTGTAATATTTCGAAAAGATAAGTGAAAGATTCACAAAACAGGAAGACGAAAAAGTATGTTTATTATAGATTATGTCCTTCATAATAAAATGGATTCCATCTGAAATTAGTAATCAGGGGTAAATTCTCAGAACAGGATTCCTTGCTATATGGTAAACAGGCAATTGGTAAAATATATATGATTTTTTTTATGATTTTTACATTAGTTTGATAACAGTCTGAGATATATATTAAAAATATTATAAGTTTCCTGATAAATATCCTTCAGAAATTACACAAAATTAATTGTTTTATAAATATAATTTTTCTAATATAAATACAGTATTAAATTTGAATTTTCTGATACTTTTAAAGGTACATAGCCGCAGGCAATTCGCAGGGCATGTAATATACGCAAATCAAAATTGAGTCCAGAGTTCCATGAAGGTTTTTCAAAATTCTTCAAATTGAGATTTAAATTAGTATGCGGATCATTCTTCAGATCTTATCTGTGTATTTACTGAAATTCAGTTGACAGTCCTGACAGTACTGACAGTCAGTTGTGGAGAATCGTGAGACGAAGTGTGCATTGTGATCATTGTGCATATGCAAAACAGTTCAGTCGAAGTCGACATCCGCAAAGCACCGGTGCACGTCATTACGAGTATAAAGCGGCCTCGAGCTTTAGTTGCCTCGGCCAGATGAGGCAGAATTTCGCAATTGCTGTGGTACGGAGCGTTGTTAATGATAAAAAAGGACGAAAGATGTCACAAAGATGCCAACTGGACATGTTTTTGAAGGGACGAATTATTGGAATGCTGGAATCCGGTCGATCCCAAACCGAAGCGTCTAGAATTCTGAATGTATCTCAGTGTGTGATCTCCAGACTGTGGCAGAGGTTCCAAACCACTAGAGATGTTACCCGACTATCAGTACTAGGTCGGCCAAGGGTAACAACCTCTCAGCAAATTCGATATTTGGTGATAACTGCGCGACGTCAGAGGAACCTTTCTTCCATACAACTGGGTTAAGCCCTGACAGCCGACACAGGAGTCACTGTTTCGAGACAAACTGTTTACAGGAGACCCAGACACATTTGACTCTATGCCAGACGACTAGCAGTTTGCACCCTCCTGACGTCTGTACAAAAATGGGCGCGTTTACAGTGGAATCCGGAACATCGGCAATGGAGTGGACAACAGTGGGTCAATGTTATGTTCAGTGACGAGTCTAGGTTTTTCCTGCAAACTGATTCTCGTCGTACCATGATCTGGAGAGAACTTGGAACGCGCTTTCACCCGGGAACATCACGGAAAGACATCGTTTTCCGTTTGGGGGAGTCATGGCCTGGACAGGCATCATGATAGACGGGCGCACAGACCTCGACATCTTTGACACAGAGTCGGTTACCGGTGAAAGATATAGAGACGAAGTCCTTGAGCCTATCGTTCGATTGTTTCGAGGTGCTGTTGATCCTTATTTCATATTCATGGATGATAACACGCCTCCTCACTGTGCGACCTTGATCGACGACTTCCGTCAAACTGAAGATATCCAGTACATGCAGTGGCCTGCCAACTCTCCTGATCTAATCCAATAGAGCATGTGTGGAATATACTCGGGAGACATCTTGCAGCCCTCCGTTACCCACCAAGCTCCGTTCCGGGATTGAAAACTACTCTCTGTGAGGTTCGGAACTCTTTGAGCGCACAACTCATCCAAACCCTTATCGAAAGTATGGGAAATCGTTGTGCAGCATGCGTGGATATCCGAGGTTCCCACACACCTTATTAAACATACACATCACATTGTTTTAATTATTCTGTTTCACTGAGGTTGACGACACTCGTATTGAGACCCTTTTTCCTTCAACCCTTTGCTTTGGATAATAAAAGTCGTTATTATCCTTGTTTTGCATTGTTGTCTCCTTCTATAACTCTATTACACCCGCATACCGCGTTTCCTTTCATTCGGATGTAGATTTCCTGAAATTTTCGCATAAACAGCAACTATGCTTAACTTCTCGACATGAGTGTACTTCTCTGATAGGCGGGCCACTGTAAAGGTTCTTTTAACTATTTCAACATCTAAGTGAAACATACTTCCGTTTCACCTAACGATCAGAATTCGACGAATGAATCACGGCACTTAACATATTAACTATATTAACTATATTATCAGCTATATTGCTGAAACTCAAACATAACTGGACATTACAAACAAATCTACTATGAACACTATTTACACAGCTAACCATACAAGATTTTCCCCGGGAAATTACTAATCTTATTCGAACCTAACTCATTACTGAATTTCACAGACTATAAAACTATTTGATGCGATAACTTACAATATGCCGAAGATGAACATTCCTGCTATTCACACCATACGGTAATTTCGTAGCATGGCTTTCCTTAGGCAAATATGCCAAACGCTCTTTTTCCTATTTCTTACCAAATCCTTTCTTTCCTTCCGAAACTTAAAAGTCCGTTGTATAAATAGATATGGCCAACCACGAGCGTAGTCTTCTTTTACACTGCACTTCAAAGATTTGTGTAAAGAAACCCCACATGTTCATCTATTATTCTTTACACCCTCCTGAAGCTTTTAAATTATACGAAAGTAAATATTAATAAAGTCTCGTCTGCATCAGACGTTCTCAATAATTTGGAATATACAATAGCTGTTGTTGTCTGCAATGGGGATGTATTCGTATTTTTTGTAAACACATCTCATTAACAAAAAAAAAAATACTTAACGTTTCAAACCGTTTTCAAGAAACCGTACTACGTGAATCACATTTAAAACTCTCTGACAACAGAAATCTCGCGTACTTTGATTAAGGGAGTTTAGCTGTCATTGCATTCTCATGAAGGAGGTATTGGCTTCCAAATCCAATTGATACATTTATCATTAAGTGGAGTTTTTTGTTTTTGAGGAAAACCGGAACATTTAATTCTATGAAAAAAAGAGGTGATTGATTTTATAGCAGAATCTGAAGATTTTAGCTGTTGTAGGTTATCACATTTATAGGTTATTACATTATCTTATCCTAAGGTTATTACATTTTTAAAAATCCGAGTTATCTGCACTATTTTTCCCGTTCGGAAACTACATGGTTACCTGTCTCTCTCTCGATTTCTTTTGCCCTGCCTCGTGACTCTTTCTTTTTTCTACTTTCTGGCTCTAACTGTATGTCTCTAGTTTTTGCTCTCTAAGTGGAAGATTCTGGAAGTGATTCAGAATTCAAACCTAACAATATTCCTACAACAACAGAAGTTTTGAGAGTATTGATAATTTTCTGCCGTGATTAGAAAGGTAAAAAGGCACACTATTTCGTCCTTCCCATTAGCCTTCATAAAAAGGGAAATTATGAAGAAAAATCTCTAAAATTTAATGCATCTTAAACTGTTCGGTTACAATTTTAATAGTAACCAAACAAAATATTTGAGAAAATCCCTTTTTCGAGATTTTCTATTTTGCTTCTGGTCCTGTTCCTAGTTTATCGAAGTGGTTTGAATGGGAATTCTCCCAGAACAGAATGATCTTGCATGATTTATTTTTAAAAATGCATTTAGAAACGCATAAGCAAACTTCTATATTCATAATCGAATAACATGTGTTTTCTCAAATATAAATGATACCTCCGAGACATAAAATAAAGAATAATATTGTTCTCTGTTCTCTTACAAGGGAGGTTTCGCGTAAACAAAAATTCTGCGTGGTCTAGTTTATAGAAACTAGACTATGCAGAATTTTTTGCTTTCTGTACAATACATAGTGTGGAGAAAGTATTGTAATATACTTGAAGGTTCAAACCCTAAATGGAGATTGAATATTTTAAAGTTACGTGTGTGTGCGCGTGCGTGCATGTGTGTGTGTGTGTGTGTGTGAATGGGTAAGTGTGTGTGTGTCTGTCTGTGTATTTCTAAAGCATGTATCTAATCCAAAGAAAAACTATCCGCCTGATTTCTATGAAATTTGGCAATCAAGTGATTCACGATCATGATGGTGATTTGTACACTTTACTGCTCTCCGTTGTTACTCTTTAAAATTTAGAATTATTTTGTTACGATATTCTTCTGTCTACATGGTTGCCATAATACGTGACAAACCATAATGCAAACAGTAACGAAACGCAAAAGGATGGAGTAAGTTGATAAAATGAAGTTGACGAGTTCATAATAAATACGAAAGCAATCGATAGACGTAGTTATCTGCAATGGCCGTGTATTTCAAATTTTAAGAGACGGTTCTCTCAATCGGATTTTGTGACTATGAACTTGGTCGATGCAGTTTTGTACAATATGAGCTAAAATTCGAAGAAGTTTAAATCCGACTGCTTTTTAATACTATATTTGTTAGTACAACTCGAGGTTCTCAAAATTGTTGCAGACTGCATATGTTTTTATTGCCATTGTACATATATCATATTGACGAGCATATTATAAGCATGCAGTCATTCTATGGATACTGTTACCTACAATGGCAGTGTATTCCTACTACTAGTTACTGGTGTTAATTTCGGCTGTAATATTTTTATAATTAATTGAAATAGTAAAACACGAAGCGATATCATTTATTTCTAACAATTGACTTTAATAGAACCCCATAAGCATTAAAGGAATTCACCGCACCCGCCTCAAGGTGGTTCAAATTTTCTGATACTCAATGTATATGCGTTTACAGGACTGAATTTGTCAGTTTCTTGAGAGGTGCACAAATTTATGATAGCAAGTTTTTGCTATTATTCCTGGTACAGGCTATTCCATTTTGACGACTTCATAAAGCCCGAAGTCGGTCCACGGAAGCCATTGTCTGCAATGGGAGTGCGATCTTAAATTTTAGGTTTTTTAATATTTTCTACTCTCTTGTAAGTTTATCATTAAGCATGATGATATTGCATATCTCAATTTTATAGGTTTTTGTTTCGTAGGAACATCATACTAGTGTCCATGGAGGTAAAACTAAGGAGTTAAAACCCCATATTAAAAAAAAATAAACGTCAATATCGTTTGAGACACTAATTCAGGTGGCGCTGGGATACGTTTTGTCCTGCATTGTATGTATTTTTATGGCGAAAGGCCTAAAATATTTATTTAAACTGTTCATCTTGTAAAAATAAATTATAAGCGCATTGCAATGTAGGACTGAAACAATAAAGAATATTCCTACGTATTCAAAATTATTTTACCAATGAATTTATTTTTATCTCCATATATTCTGTACTACACTACAACTATAAAAACACTGGTTAATTATACTCATAATTAGGGAACCCTTACTTTAAAAGCATCAATAATGCGAATACTAAATACTTACCCTTTCTGTTGCGTCAACAACTAACAAGAGCGGCTACATTACTAACACTAGGGATACTTATATAATTCTCAAAGCATTATGGTATTCTTACGCTACGGTTTAACTCTATGGTTTTGTCATTACCATCTCTTGTAAATAGAAGGTATGCCCGTCATAAGCCGGAATTTAAAACAGCAAACATTTTACTTCCAATTTGACGTCATTTTTATCAATTTGGCGACATTTGCGACATCCCGCCAAATTCTTTGCCAAACGTCACGGACAGACGAACAGAGAAATGGCTTTTTCTTATAGTAGACTCTTATATTTTTTCCAAGATATTGAATTTTCATCGATTTGGTGACATTTTCGTTAATTTTTGTGATATTTTGTTCAATATTGAGACACTTTAAAAAAACTCGCCAAAATTGTCGACAGTTGGATTCACAGACAAATGCTGTCGAAACATCATTACATTACTATCCCCTTTCAAAACACAATTAATTTCATTAATTTTGCGTCATATTGATTTATATGACAAAATTTGATGATGATATGACAAAACACAAATATATAACAAAACATAATTAATTTATTAATTTGGCGTCATTTTAATCTCATTTTGGAGACATTTCGGTCGATTTGGTGACATTTTCGTTAATTTGGCAATATTTTGATACATTTGGTTCCATTTAAGATCTCGCCAAATTTGTCGCCAATTCAAACGGTTGAACTGACAGATAAATACTTCCGAAACATCATTACAATACTATCCCCTTTCAAAACAGAATAAATTTCATTGATTTGGCGTCATATTTATCAATATGACGACATTTTTAACACTTTACAACAAAGTTGAAAAGTGCTTATGACTTTGTTCATTCTGTCTGTCTGTCTGTCTGTCCGTTAGCACGATAACTGCCGTAAAAATGACTTAATCAAAATGAAATTTTAGTATGTTGTGCAGACGGTCTGTAGGACCTATGGGAATATAAATGAATAATATCACCCAATTAGTTTTGGATTGAACCCGGGTTGAAAAAATGAAATACATTGAGCCCTATGGGACCTAATTTTTCAAACGTTTTTTAAGCGGATTTAAAATTCACAAATTGCTTCGAAATTTTTAGGTAATATTCAAATTGTTCCATAAAATATATAAAAAAAAATTCAGCGAAATATATTCAGTAGTTTTTTATATAAAAATTAAAATAATAATAACACCTCTTATATGAAACGATCACGTGACCATGATATGAAAGTATCACGTGATCCACTTCAAAATGATATATGGCATCCATCTTGTCTCAAAATCGTGATTTTTAAAGTTCTTTTTATTTCATATTGAGCGTTGTATCCGTCCTAAAACCACTTTATTTTGGTTTAAATTCTGTGCATCTACATACTAAAACAACGCAATTACAATATATATGAGTTTAAATGCTCATCCAAATTTGATTATTTCTATAACGAAGCCTATTTTTCACTTATGTAAAATGTAAACAGCAAAATATGTAAGATGAGTTGTATAGAAATTGCTGTATTTTTTTAACGCAAAAGAATTTAGCTCATGGAGTCTGCATAGCTGATATGAAAGAAATATTCATTGACTTTACCGAGAGAAGGACGATTTTTTGCGATGAAGTTTTAAGCATAGAGTTAAATTACTTGTAGCTCCGCGGTCTTAATTTTCAAATAAAATAAATTATTATAGTATTGTGATGAATGACATGAATGGGAAATTATTTATGAATGGAATGCTGCTTTTTTAGAGAGAGCCAGGCGTGTTATTTTTTCTATGACGTCATTTGAATAAATTTCAGTTGTTTTCGATGAAGTTTTTAAATATAATAAATTATCGCGGTATTATGATAACTCTAAAATTATTGTCGAGTAATATATCACATTTTAGAGATGTTTAAACCAGGCAATTTATATTTCAATGCCGTCATTTGAATGAAGTTCATTTTTTTCGATGAAGGTTTAAGTTTTCCAATATAATAAATCAATGTAATATTGTGATAAGTTTTAAAATATTACCGAGGAATGTATTGCATTTTAGACATGTTTAAATAAAATTGCATTGCTGTTGGAACGTGTTTCACAATCAATGCTCTAAGCTTGATTGATCTTTCTTGTTATCGATTTGCCTATATTTTTATCGATTTGGCAACATTTCATAAATTTGCCGACATTTTAGAATGTCGCCAAATTTGTCGCCAAGCGTGATGTTTAGACTTGCCAGACAAACTCTATAAAACATCAGTACAATACTATTCCCTTTCAAAACGCAATAAATTTAATTGATTTGGCGTCATTTTTATCGATTTGGTGACATTCTCGTCAATTTCGCAACATTTAAAAAAGTCGCCAAGTTGGCGATATCTCGCCAAATTTTTCGCCAAAAATGTTTTCAAGCGTTACCCAGACATACTAGTTAGATAAACAGAGAGATAAATCAAGGTGTTTATATTATTCATTCATGTTTTCATGAGACCACTCATATGAATTCTTACATTCATCCCCTTAATTAGATACAAATAGAAGAGTTCCTTAATTTTCTGATAACGAATTCCCTGATGAAAAACATATGACTGTCTACAGATAATACACACAGATCGCCCCTATTTATATTAAAAGTGAAATACATTACTGTTATGTTGTTAACTGTGGTAGATCGAGATATTGGTGAGGCATAGAAAAATCAACAAGTTCAACTCCTTAAGAACATTTTCTGTTAAAATAGAGTATGATGAATGCATGATGAAACATTTCAAAAAGGGGTATGTTCATATTACATCCTGGCCTCTAATTTCAAATTGCGACGGTAGAACCAGGGACCTCTTACATAATATGCCAGCTTTTATCATGATCGACTAAAGGCTTCTACAGCGCATGATTTTTATCATTGTTTTATGATGTTCTTTATTCCAACGACTTAAAACCAACGTGGGATAGACCGTTGTGTGTATGAGAAATGCATGAAAAGTAACGCTGAAACCAGCCAATATTATTTATTGAATAGTTATGAGCATCGTATCATATGAAAACATGTTTGAAAACTATCTTAAATTAAATAAATAATAAAAATAGTAATTCCCTCAAAAAGTAAAGTGCAAACCTCAAGATATTGTGAAAAATACACTGGCTTCCAAAAGTTAAGCACGCTATGCACATTTTCATTTTTCGAAAGCGTATTTGAATTTGAGTGCCTGAAAATCAGTAGATGGCAGTAAACAAATATCGTATGTTACAGCCAATCACGATTGACTATTCGGATATATGCTAATTAGACAGTCGTTGAAGACGCCAGTATTCTGAAGGGTTTGAGGAGGTGCATTTAAATGCTGATACGAAGTGTTTATAACTTTGTAGGATTATTTTTGAGGAGATTCGTGTTTCTGTGGCTGAAAGAAGGCGAATGACAGATAGTAAGCGCTGGTGTGCTGTCGGATGCATTGACGCAGGACAGTCAATGAAAGATGTCGCTATTTTCTTTGGTGTAGATCATTCGGTAATTTCTCGATTATGGAAACAATTCCAAATAAGTCAAACAGTTTTCCGGAGACCAGTGCGCCCGGTCGTCCAAGGGTTACCACTCCCTCTAATGATCGGTATATTGCTATAGTAGCCCAGTGAAATCGACGAGCGACCTTCACAACTGTTACATCCATGGTTGCAGCGGCACTTCGTAAGACAATATCTGCCAGTACTGTGCGCCGAAGGCTCCACGTGAAGGTACGCCCGAGTACCACGTTTCTGTATTCCACTAATCGTCCAAGCCAGAGAGGCAAGATTAAAGTGGTGTCGTCAACATGTCAATTGGACTATCTCAGATTGGAGCAACGTCCAGTTCACGGATGCTTCCAGATTTGTCCTGGAACCTCCTGTTTACCTCCTCCAGCCGGTCTCAGAGAGTTGGAAAGTGTCCTATTGGAGGAATCGTCGGCCATTGCTTGCATCTGCGATGGGTGATCACCTAATTGAAAGCATAGAAAATCGTTGTAAAGTTTGTGGGAAGGTTCGGTGTGGTCACATACCATATTAATGTAGGTTTTGTTTGGTTTGTTTGCCTTTAAACATCATTTTGTTAATGACCTAAATATGACGTCATCATATAACTTACGAAAAGTAAATATTTTTTTATATCTTTGTACATAATTTTTATTTTCTTCAATGCATAAATACATTTACTACCTTCACGTACAATTTTGAGTTTACCAAAGCTTTGCTTTTCCATTTTTGATGATTTTAGCATCCGTGCTTAACTTTTGGAAGCCAGTGTAATTCAAATTGTTATTCGAAGCAAAATGACGAAATAAATTCATTCCATGCATCACTGTGTACCGAGCTGGCAAGAGTTTTGTTGAACCAGAGAATAGTAATGCATATTTCTTCCATACCCACTTGTTGTTTTGCAAATCAACATTTTAAGAAAATCTTACAAACTGTAAGGGGTGTCAAGGTAAAGAACTATCTATGCTGGAAATCAAGCTACCCATTCCTACCTGGCAAGACGATTTTCTATTGATTCAGCTACTGATAGGAATATTCACCTTTCTATATTTGAAGTGGAATCTGCAAATTTGATAATTTTAGCACCATGAACATTTCTTACGTTTCTTTAATATGAGTCTGTGTTTTAATTATTACGTTATCTACTTTTTATGCGCATTGCTCTTTTGGTCTATAGAAGACATCTCGAATGCACCGGACTCACGTATCAAGTTCTATGTATGTATATGAGTTAACAAACAGTAAAGAAGTTTGACAAGTATCACAATAGCTCAATTGCAAAATGCAATTTCTCTTTGTTGATTATGTGAAATCATATCTTTTACCAATATACGATATACATGCCATAGATTCTTCGTATTTGCCTTGGCGCTTTATTGATTTTTTTGTTCATGTAATACGGTTTCCTGTTCATAGAAGTATGTAAATATATTTGTCCGATTTTTTGACAGATATATATATATATATATATATATATATATATATATATATATATATATATATATTAAATGTGGTAACCAAATATTTCATAATGTGCCTGTTTTATGCTTCTATTATATTGCAGCACCATGCAGTCGCCAAATGAAATTTACGTTATCATGCAGTCGCCAAATGAAACACCTGCTTCTGTTAATTAAGCGTTTTTAAATATTTATGATTAAAAATTTTGCTCGCCTGTTTTAGCAAAAAATGGTTCTCAAAAATCGTCAAATTCTAAGTTGAAGATTGCATATGCTTAAATATATTAATTAAATGTTTATTTCATACATCATTTTTTACAGCGAAAAGAATAAAACAAATACCATTCCTCTAGGATTAAATTTTCTCATTTTTGCAACATTGCCTTTAAAAATACATGCAGTCGCCAAATAAAAATGAAAATTGAATTGAAACAGAAAAGTCAGTGCAATTTTAAATAACCATCCTTGTTAATTTGTATAATTAAACTATTTAATGAATTACGGAAGGAAAAAATAAAATAATAGAATTGAGTGTGTAGGAAAAGTCATGTGTTGCCCACATCAGGTATTTTTTGACATAGTTTTCGTACTTCTCCTTACTTTGGGTATTCTGAGTTCATCTATCATCTTTACTAGGTTCTGCTACTATAGCAAAAGAAGTCTTCTTTTGAGATTGTACCCTTTCTCACAAGGGATAACCACAGCAGAACGAACAAGACATATTATCTTTAGAGTCATTTTATGTCATTTCCTATCCATGACATGTTAAGGTAATATGTTTTGTTTCTAAATTCTGACATAAAACCCGTCATGTTTGGCATCCATTGTGATATATTATGTCTTGTTATTCCCAGTTGAAGCACTTCTCAAGTTCCGTAACATTTTATATTGTAGGTTGTAGCGAACACAGAACGAAATGACAAGCGGATGGGGGGAGGGGGCACCGACTATTTCCCATAAGTTAAGCATAAATTCAATTTTGAAACTTTTGGGTGTCCAGTACAACTGTGTCTTTATAAAAAAAAATGTTAAATGTTTCTTTTTTTTTTCACTTTTATTTTGAAACAACAAAACCCATTTTTATTTTTAAACTGACAAATCTGTGGGATTGTGGATATGCCAATTCCACCTGTTTCTCTGCAGTTGATCCGCAGACAATCACTTTTGTGTCATTTCGAAATGTCAGAAAAACGCTTGATTCGTTTATTCCTTTACCGCAGAAGTATTTGGCTGTCGATTAGAAAAATATTCATTGGTAAATAGAAATTTATTAATTTAAGATTGCACATTATGTCCTCTTTCACATAGAGTTCTGCTTCTATGCGTGAGGGCGTTGTTGTTGAAACCCAGACCGTCCGACCTACCAGAAAGGTGTAAGGTAACTGTTTGGACGGTCGGGAAGTGCCACCCAATTTAGACCGGAACCCAGTGGGGGAGGCATCCACAGGGACCGTACCCTCCTTCCCCTACCACCAACCTCTCGGAAGGACTTTCGGACCCACATGTTTAACGTGATCGTACTCCGCATGAACACGGCGGCAGTTTTGGCAGCGGCTGGAATCGAACCCGGGCCTACCGAGTGCAACTCCAGCGCGCTAACCAATGGGCTACCGCGCCCGTATGCGTGAGGGCGTGGCGAAATGCACTGATCACGTGGTCAATTGGCAGCATTCTGAATTCGGCATTGATTTTAGACATTGTTACTTTCCTACATAATATAATGTATAAGGAAAATATTGTAACGGAGTCGAAAATTCGAATCTGAGTTTTCGACGGGAGAGCACGCTTCATATATCCCTGAACACGAATCAAACGTTGGTGATGTCTGTGTGTGTGTGTGTGTGTGTGTCAGTGAGTCTGTGGAGGCGAAAACACACGTACGAATGGAACGATTCGAACAAAATTTGGCACAAAAATTACAATCCGTAAATATTAGAAATCTATAGTTTTTACACGCAATTAATTGTTCAGACCTCCTAAAAATTCTCAAAAAATCAAAACCATTAATAAAGTTACACAAATAATCATATCTTATGTAACTTTTTAGGAGAAAGCGATTGACATAAACTTTGGAACGCTAGCATGAAACGTTCTCAAGATATTGCACATTTATCAAATAAATGTATCAAAAAATCACATAAATATATCATTAACTATTGTGAAATACGTTCACTTTTCATATGTAATATTATGCGATAAATTTGTTTATGTCATTCTCGTGAATCTAGGCCGTTCCGTTTACGAGAACAGGTACTTTGGGTAATAGTTTTGTGTATTTGGACACCAATAGTCATTTATCTAAGAATAACCTGTTTCTCAATCCATAACTCTTGGCGAGATTTTGGCGACGAATTTACCGAAATGTCGCCAATTTGGTGAATTTTTAAAATGTCGCAAAATTAACGAAATTTTTGCCAAATTGATAAAAAATGCTGCTAAATCAATGAAAATGACGACTAATTGATGAAAATTCAATATCTTGGATAGATTTATAAGAATCTATTATAAGAATAACCTATTCTTCCGTCCGTAACGTTTGACAAAATTTTGATAAAGAATTTGGCGGAGTATCGCCAACTTAGTAGCCTTTTTTAAATGTTGTCAAATTGACGAAAATGTCGCCCAATTGATAAAAATGTCGCCGAATTGATGAAACTGACGCTAAATCAATGAAATGACGACTAATTGATGAAAATTCAATATCTTGGAAAGAACATAAGAACAGATTATAAGAATATCCCATTTCTTCATCAGACCATCCATAAAGCTTTGCGAGAAATTTAGCGGAACGTCGCCAATAGGCGACTGTTTTAAATCTTGTCAAAGTGACGAAAATGATACAAATGCGCCAAATGGAAGGTACAATGGAAGGTTTTGCAAAAGCTGATTTCTTTAATATGACGGACATACCTTCTAGAATACAAAAAATGCTTTTCACTTCGTTTGTCTGTAACACTTGGTAATACATTTTGCGAAATTGGTTAATAATATAGCGAAATATTGCCAACTTGGCGATATTTTGCCCTAGATTGACAAAAATATCGTTAAAATTGCAAAAATGATGCTAAGTTAATGATGAAAATGACGTGTAATTGATGCATTAATTATCAAAATATTTTAATATACGGACTATATTGCTTATTGAGAATGCTATTAATATTGATAATTGTTCATTTAGAGTTGAACGAAATATAAGTTAATTGGGTACTTCAAAATAATTTTAGATGTTACCATCGGGAAAATCGCCAAATGTTCAATTCTACGTTAAAACACAGTACCGTGGATCTTATAGATCATTTTTTCACTAAAAGAAGTAAATTCATTTCATTATATAAGGAAAGTCATGTGCTGCCTGCATCAGATTTTTTTTACTTTCTAATATATAATATAATGTATAGGGAAAATATTGTGATGGGATCGAAAACAAAAGAGCAATTTTCTAGCATCCCTGAACTCAAGACGAATCTTTGCGAGGTGATGTATATGTGTGTGTGTGAGACTGTGGATGCGATGTCTCACAAACAAATGGAGCGTTTCGAATATAATTTGCCACGATTATTACAATCCATGAATACTGAAACTCTATTGGTGTTAAACGCAATAACATGTTCTGACACCAATTTTCAAATGAATTTAAAAAAAAATCATAAAACATTCAAGACATTCAATAATTTTAAATAAACAATTACGCTATACGTATTTTTTTACTCTGAAATGAATACTTCAGAATGCTAGCGTGAATCCTTCTCGAGATATTGAACGGTTTTCAAACAAATGGATCTAAAAATATACATAAACATGAAAAACAGTAAGTATGATTTAGTAACACTTAGCGAAAGTTTTTAAGACGTTGGTGAGTAATTTGATGAAATATTGCTAACTTGACGACTGTTTAATGTGGAACCAAATTGACGAAAATATAGTCAGATTGGTAAAACTGACGCTAAAGTTACGGAAATGGAAATGGTGGTAAATTGATGAAATTCTAATTAACATAGTTTAATATAATGAAGCAACTTGCTTACTGGTGTTAGCAATATGTCCCGTTGTCAAGTTACATTTTGGCAATTAATTTGGTACTTCAAAATAGTTTAACGTGTTGTTATCCAGAAACGCGCCACATATCAGTGTACTTTTCAATGTTAAAAAAAGACATTGTGCTCTGAATCTTTGCCATCATTGTTTCGCTTAGAAAGAAGTAAATGAAGTACTTGTTATGTAGCGAAAGTCATGCCTGCATCAGATTTGTTTGCTCTACGCTTAGCACACGAAATTGATAATGATTCGTTCAAATGTTCTTGGATGAATAGCATCTGTCATTTTAAATTTAGGTTAGATTCAATTCTTCCATTATGACATAAACTTCAATACATGTAACTAACATGATATGGTATATGTTATGGGTTTTCCATAGCAATTTTTTTCTTTTTTTTTCTTTCTGTCTTAGCAGTCCCATTTTATTTGACGTCAGGATACCTTATTTGTACGTACAGTTTTCCCAGGAAATGCATTAAGCACCCAAATTACTTTGTAAAAAAATATCTGTGATTGTGAAAGTTGGGTTTATCTGTAGTAAAGTGACCATGCCCTATCAATTAAAAATGATTGCAGGCTCCCTAGCGGAGAAATTAGAAAGTTAAGTAAATCAAACATAGATTATCTCTAATTCACTAGAATTTCTTTAGCAACTTCAATAAACGCCATAAAGATGACAAAATACTCTTCAATCCAATCTTACCCCTCGTAGAGACGTTTTCTTTTCCGTTCATCTGATATCGATAGAGTCATCATAATCAGAGATATTTTGCTCTGTTATTTATTACAAATTACTACTCTGGCCAATACTTTCCTGTGAAAATTTTCTGTATAAAAAGATATGTTTCTGAATAGGCTATCTATTTCATCAGTTATTGCTTCCAAATAATAGTGTTTTTTACGATATTATTATTTTTTATTGAGCTTTTTATTTTCATTTTGGATGCGTGAATCTTTAAATTTAAGAGAAAAGTTTTTATCTAAGATGTCTTGAACGTAATATTTGAAATTAACAGAGTTTGAGGCTTAAAAATATGTAAATAAATACAGTATAATTGAAAAGTCGTGCGCATTAAATTTTAATATAATAGTATAATGTACTGAGAAATTGAAATATTGAAACATGTTTCAGTTAGGTAACACCAATTCACCCCCAGAGATATATCATAAATACCATATTCTATTTTTAATATGTCAGTCAAACAAGTTGTATTCAAAAGTGAGGTAAACACGTGAGGGTACGCTAATAAAATTTTATATTTTCTTTTTATGTGTTTCCACTGCAAGACAAATTTTATATTGACTGAAAACAATTATTAAACGATAACACATATTAACTTGCAATTTTGAATTACACGATCATGAACATAATAATATTCTAATTATATGAATATGTATTATGATTGCATGAATATTGTGATTAAATGAATAATAATTTACCAGATCGACAGTTTAGAACAAAAAGCGTTCTGGCGTTATTCAAATAAAGAGTCTTCGTATTAGGACTAACATCCATTTAGACCAAACCACTCTCCACCAACATAGAACAATAAACCACTTAACACTAACGTAGAACAAACCACTTGCCACTAACGTAGAACAAACCACTTACCACCATATGGAGGCTTATTCATATATTTTTTGTACACGATATTTCCTGTAAATAATATAAACCAAAAATATATTATACTGATTAAAAATTGATTTGTGTTATCTTTCGCTTCCACGCCTGTTCATTTATGTATGTCCTCATTCAACGGCCAAGAAGGGATTTAATGTGACAATGACCATTTTAACTACATTTTATCAAATATAAATCTCCACATTTTGTGAATCTCCGCAAAAAGAGTTTGTAAAAGAACCTCGTGTCGGCAGCCATTAAAGTAGCAATTGTGAAAGTTTATAAATGCTTATAAACACGGCACATTTCGATTTTAAGATTACCACCAAACAATCTCTCTGTATTGTTTTCCTGATGTAGTGCAATATATTAACATTGAAGCAAACACATACACAGATCTTCTCAAACTATGGTTCAACAAATTGGCTTAATTGTTGCTACGTTAAAATTAAATGTCCGAGTAGAAATAAATATAATCCTAACGAAGATACTATTATTAAAAACTTTTACCGCTATACAAGATTTCTATAAAGATCTCTCA
The DNA here is from genome assembly GCA_951213105.1 of Amaurobius ferox. NCBI lineage: Eukaryota > Metazoa > Arthropoda > Arachnida > Araneae > Amaurobiidae > Amaurobius > Amaurobius ferox. The sequence goes on along the minus strand of OX578135.1, from coordinate 34,787,904 downwards.
CCCCGAGAAAATCTTCAATCACTGACCTGAACACCATGTTGAAAATAAATGACGTAAAAGTATAGAGTGAATGTTGAAAATCTCGCTATGCAAATACTTAAGGAGAGGATATGGAAATGATAAAATGGATGAACGTACCGGGCATTTACAAAGTGTATAAATGGATTTGCTGTTTTGTCACTTTGATTAATTCGTGAAAATGCCTCTAAGTTTTACTTGTTGAAAGTGTGATAAGTTGAGCTAATCAGAGGAAGACCGTATTATATGTTTAAAAGAACACAGGGGGATATGCAGATATGTCAGCTGGGAATTTGATGGGAGCAATGTCGTAATATATTCTTGCTGAGATCAACGAGTCCAGAAAGACACACATAATCACCATTCCCTAGCTCGGTTGTAAGGTATTTTGACAACATGCCTGTATCTTGACAATATTCTGCAATTGTTTATGCTTGCACATTCTTAAGGAATATTTACCAGCATGTTAATGTTATAAGTTTCATACCGTTCCATGTCCAGGCAAGTTCCCAAACATGTGAGCAATAGTGGATTTATATATGGTAGGAAGGTACTTGTAGTCATTACTGAAATTGATCAAACTGGCCTGACAATTACAAGGCATATGGCAGAGGCTGCGATAAAACAACATTATTTTGTTATTTGTTTCCATGTTGCACTATTCTATCACCGCCACAGGGGATTTGCTACCTATTAACATGTAACCGTTATACTTTCACTAAAAATAATCTTGTTACAATGAAACTATAATTATTTCTTTATCTTTACATACACATATGATGTTTCATACCAATAAAACATTTTCTGCAGGATGTATTTTTAATAGAGTGTTTTAAATATTCTTTTATGAATTTTTCTTATATTCATCAACTTGTAGAACTGTCTGTCCTTCAATACGCATTGAGATAATTTTGAATATTCTCAGATTTCAATTTCCGTAGATTATTCTAACTTCAACATTGCTCTTATTTCACGTTCCATATGCCTACCCGAAAACTGCCTGCATATACCTGATATTTTTGAAAATTTGAGACTGAATAATATTACTTCCATTTTGATGAAGGAGACACATTACGTGCAAATGATTTCCGGCAAATGAAATAGTTCTAAAAAATATATCAAACCTTTTACAGTAATATTTTTTTCCTTTATGAACAAATGCAGCCAATTTTCTCCTATATAAAGGCGAGTTTCGTAGTTACTTCCAAAGTAGCGAATTTTATTTACTACTTCATGATATATAGTATATTTTCAGGATATATACTGATGGAAAAAATATTATATTTAGTTTTTGCAGAAAAATAAATTCCTTTAAATTTTATTTTTACGCAATTCTTATTAAAAAAAATTTTCTTTGAAGATTTCAACGACTTGTGCATTTAACCCACAGGAAACAATTCCATCGTTTTTCGCATTGTTTTGTGTTTTTAAATTTAAATATTAAGATTTAATATGTGTGTTTAAAATAAAAACTTTATTTTACTTCACCTCAATTAGTATTTATTGTGTTTACCGCATGATGCATTTTCAAGGTATTCAACCTGGAGTTATGCTCGATAATCGGGCAAGTGGCGTGTGTAAGTACGATCAGCGGCCAATGTTTAACGGTAAGTTTTTAGTGGAGCCACGCCACAATCTCCCCCAACTGTACTCGTAAAACAAGAATGATTCTAAGGAAGCATATTGCTCTTGAGACTCTATTTGATTTCCTTTTTTTTAATATCATATGAAATTTCATGTAGTCTGCAGCAGTTCAAAATTCATTCCAAAGGGAGTGATTCGATTTCAATGTTACACAAAGCCTATAAATGGTCAAAATTCAATGATTCTCTAAATCTATATATATAAAGAAGAAAAGTATGTATGTATGATCCAACATCACGGGAGAACGGTTGAACCAAATCTTATGAAATTTAGTGGTTGATGAAATTTGGTGGGTAGTCTTGAAATAACTCCGCCTAAAATGTAATCCATGTTTTTAGTTTATAACATCAGGAGTTGTGGCGATATTAATGAAAAACGAAACTTTCGTTTATCTCATCATCACGAGAGAACAGCAGCAGCAAATTTAATAACATTTAGAGAGTAGCTTTGAAATATCCTCCCATACATTCAGTTCAAGTTTCGAGTTTCTAAAACTAGGGATTGTCGAGATATTACCCGAAAACGAAACTTTTCCCTAGGAGTTCTACTCTCTAACTCCATGATTCCCAACGAAAAAGTTGGAAATCTTTAGTTTAAAACGTGAAAGTCAATTAAATCTTTGAGTTTTGCGGGAGTTTATTGAACGTATTACTCACTTTTGAAAATCGCAGGTTTGAATATGAATTTAAATGGAAACCCTATCACTATGGTTTAATTTTCACAGGTTTACTCAACGAAATGTATTAGGAAATCAAAATGGTTATTTAATTATCAGCATTTTATGAAGAAAATTCTTTCTTATATCATGACAAGTCATTTGACACTGCAGTGGACACCGATGATGCCGTTAATTACCCGCTGGAATTTCTGAACTACCTTGAGCCACCTGGAATACCTTCTCATATCTTGAAGTTAAAGAAAGGATCACCAATAATGCTTCTGCGGAATCTGGACCGGCCAAAACTATGCATTGGATAACGGATCTGTGTCAAAAATAATTTTCCAAATGTCATCGCATCTACAGTATTAATGGGAAAGGCAAAAGGATATGACGTATTCATACCTCGCATACCTTTGATACCAAACGACCTACTATTCAGCTTCAAACGAGTTCAGTTCCCCGTTATACTGGCATTTGCCATGACCACCAACAAAGCTCTGTAAACCCTTAAGTTTACAGGTGTGAATTTAGAAAGTACTTGTTTCTCTCATAGCCAATTGTATGTGGCATGCTCAAGAGTAGAAACTTCACAAAATTTGTATGTTTTAGTTCCGGTAGGAAAATCAAAAAATGTAGCTTACTTTTGCGGTAAAATCTAAGAAATTAGGATAATGGCATTTAATTGTTAACATTTGCATTATTGCCTAGCGTTTAAGAGTAATTTTAGTTTTCCTTTCAAACTGTACATATTTTCCTTTCAAACTGTACATATTAACGATACACCAATTGTGGACACCTAATAATCACATTCCGAGACGCTGCCCGACAAGGCCACCCGCTCGGAGGGCCTAGCTGCGAAGGGCGTGCCGTAGGCACGCCGGAAACAGCTATGCCTTATATAATGAAATGATATTTTTTCTTACATAATGCAATGAATTTACTTCTTTGACAATGAAAAAATACCGGTTCTCGTTAGATCACCGAAGTCAGGCAGCATCGGGCGCTGTTAGTACTTGGGTGGGTGACCACCTGGGAACACCGCGTGCTGTTGGCACCTTTCGGGCGCGGTAGCCCGGTGGTTTGAGCGCTGGGTTTGCATGCTGCCATAACTGCCTCCGTGTTCATGCGGAGTACGATCACGTTAAACATGTGGGTCCGTAAGTCCTTCCGAGAGGTTGGTGGTAGGGGAAGGAGGGTGAGATCCCTGTGGATGCCTCCCCCACTGGGTTCCGGTCTAAATTGGGTGGCACTTCCCGGTCGTCCAAAGAGTTATCATACACCTTTCTGGTGGGTCGGACGGTCTGGGTCTCAACAACAACAACAGTGAAAAAACAGTGCATAAGATTCAAGACCCTATATATTCTGCTGTAATTTTTATCAGAGTTTTGCATCGTAAATCCCGAGCAACGGCGGATAATCGCTGCTAGTATCATAAACTTAAAAGTATGCTGCAACAGCGTAAGTTACATTCTAAAGGAATCGATTCAATTTAAACGATACACAAAACATATAAATGATCAAAATTCAATAATTAATTTTCATAAGCCATAAATTGGAGTGTTTTTCTCTTGCATTCACAATGTACTCTGCAGTTTTACAATTTACTGCATATTACGTAGGCAAATGCACCTGACAATTACCAACAAAAATGTAATTGCTGATAAATACGTTTAAGTGATTAACATCGTTTTGAGAAACTTTATCCGACATAAGAAGCACAACTAATAGATACAGGAAGAAATTTATGCCATTAAATACCTTTTTTGAAGAGAAATACAAAATTCTTAATTACCAGCTAATTAGTCAAGTAAAAAGCATTTGAATACGAAACAAAGCACTTCTTAAACCAAAGTAAAAGGTTCTAATCTCACTCAAAAGTGAAATGTGAAGGAAAGATTAATCACCATATCCAGGTAATTAACTTTGTGTTAAATAGCAGGATAGCACAAAGTAATACAATTATACCATTAACACCTCAAATAGAAGTGATTGCGTCATTTCTTTTGCAACGGTGCGCCAAAATTTAATAATGTGAGAGAAGTAGAAATGTTGACTAATGTTTGAAGAATTAATTATGATTAAAGTGTGAACGGAGTACGTATATTATTACTGATATATACATTGCATATGCTTAGTGAAAGTTGAAATATGTTGAGATGCTACCAAAATCTCAGTTTACTTATACATTCGTTGTTACGTCCCTATTACGTTCTTACTACTAGTGTTAGCTCTAGGTATTCCACCGAAATAGACAAAGCGAAATTTTGCTGCCTTTTTAAAACGGATTTTTAACCCCATATTAACACATTGAATCTTCATAATTTTAAATTTCCCTTTAAAAATTGATTGAGAGCGATACACACATTATTGATTGAGCAATATTGATCCCCCCCAATATTTATTGAGCACATAATTTAGGTGAAGTGATGTGATATGCAGAAGAATATAAATGTATAATTATCCAAATAACTGTTATATTATGATGGATATGAAAAGTAAAAATTAAGTATATGCTTCAGTTTGAATGTGTAAACATATGTCTTTACTATTGGAATATCACTACATTAAAACAAGGCTAATTACAACCGCTGCTGCTGACAAAATAAACTCTAATCCTTTTAAAATTTTCTGTCTAGGCTACCTCCGGACCTTTGGCATCAAATAATTTGCAATTTCGCATGGCAGTTTATTATACTATGATATATATTATCCTTATTTTGGTTACAATCGTATCAACGTTTCGCCTTCTTATACAATTTTGAAGTGTAAGTTTCATTCTACTATATTTAAAGGGAATTTTTTTCCCAATGGCCAGGCATTGACTCTTTCATCTTCGCCTATACATCGGCCAGAACAGTGAACCTCTTAGCCGTCAAAGACGTTGCCCCAGCGCACCAGTGGGAGGGGGACACATTGCGCCCAACAACACAAACATCCATATCTTACGTGGGACTCGAACCCACAACGTGGCGGCCAATCAATCGCTGGAAACGCTCGCCTTGACCGTTCGGCCACCACGTCGAGTGAAAAGAGCCAACAGTACGCGGTGTTCCCAGGTGGTCACCCACCCAAGTACTAACCGCGCCCGATGCTGCTGAACTTCAGTGATCTAACGAGAACCGGTGTTTTCAGCACCGTACAGCGGTTGGCTCAAGGGAAAATTGTATTTTCCTTCATTTATTTTCAAAATCTAATCTGTCATTGTTAAAAATGCTGTTGCCATTTCCAAAGAAGTAATATTTACAGATTTAAACAATTAAAAATAAACTCTAATCTAGAAGCTCTAATCTTTTGAAGCTATAGTTGAGACTTCCGTTACCGTTGGCCATCGTTAGTTTTTGAACAATTTACAACATAGTTGAAAAATGTTTTTGACTTTGTTCATTCTGTCTGTCCGTTAGCACGATAACTGTCGTAAAAATTACTTTACCAAAATGAAATTTTTGTATGTTATTCAGACACTCTGTAGTACTTACTGGAATATAAATGAATAATATCACCCAATTAGTTTTGAACTGAACCCGGGATGAAAAAATGAAATACATTGAACACTATGAGATCAAATTTTTGAAACATTTTTAAGCGAATTTAAAATTCACAAATTACTTCGAAAGTTTAAGGAAATATTCAAATTATCCCATGAAATATATAAAAAAAATTCAACAATTAATAATAATTACATCCTTTATATGAAGAGATCCAGTGATCATTATATGAAGAGATCACGTGATCCACTTCAAAATAAAATATGGCATCCATCTTGTGTCCAAGTCGTGATTATTAAAGTTCTTTTTCATTTGTATTTAGTGTTGTATCCGTCCCAAAACCGCTTTATTTTAGCTTAATTTCTGTGCATTTATATTTTGAAGCAACGCAATTACAATATATTTGAGTTTAAATGATCAATGCCATCAATCTTGTGTCAAAATCGTGATATTAAAAGTTTTTTTAAATTTATATTTAGTGCTGTATTCGTCCTGAAACCGCTTTATTATTGCTTAATTTATGTACATCTACATTCTGAAATATCGCAATTACAATATATTTGAAATTAAATTATTGAGATTAAATGATCAAACTGATTATTTCTACAACGAAGCTTAATTTTCACTTATGGAGAATGTAAACCATAAAGATGTAGCATGAGTTGTATACGAAGTGCTGAATTTTTTTAACGCTAAATTATTAAGCTCTGGAGTCAGAAAGATAACTGATATGGATGAAACATTCATTGATTTTAGTGAAATTTAAGTGAAAAGTTAGCCAAGAATGACAAGAGACGAAATATCTCTTGGTTAACACTAAATAGTCACTGACATTTATCAGAGGCGTATCGTGTGAAAATCTTTTGCATGCTAAATAATGGAGAAATACAAGGCGAAGTAGAAGAAATAGTTCTGAGGGCTATTTTGGCTAACCAGCCAAGGTATTTTCTACTATCTTATGCATTATTTAATTTATGTGGATAATATCACCAATGTTTTTTATTTTGTCGAATTTGAAGTGCAGACTGTCGGTGGATCTGGTGCTCAGTTACTTTCTTACGTGATTACACTCTTAAACTGCTATGAACTTTCTAAAACGTTTTTGAGAGCACATGCAGGCATTGTATGAAGAGCAATTTACGAAATTGATTTTTGTTACGCGAAGTTGTGATTAATAGCTATAGAAATATTTTTCTAAATAAATAATTTAAATTTGAAATTTATTTCTCTCTTTTATTGTATAATTTAGTTCTATTTTTTAGCAAAATATCAGAGGGTTACAAGGGAGGTTTCTAAAATGCCGAGCAATTAGCGGGTTTTGCAGACAAATTCAATGCGATGTTTTTCTAATGGAATTAGGTATTGAATTTAGACACTAGTCATTTACTATTGCAAGATAAATTAAGAAAGATGGGGCGGCTGAGTGGTTATCCCGCGGGGATTGCACTCATATAACCCGAGTTCAATTTCCTGCTTTGCACAAACTCTCCAAATGCTCACGTGGAGTCCAGGTGCGTTAAATATGTGGATCTGTAAGTCCTTCCGAGATGTTGTTGGTAGATGAAGAAGGTCACTGTCCATGTGAAAGCCTCCCCCACTGAGTGCCGGTCTAAATTGGGTGAAACTTCCAGTCCTTCAAAACAGATGCCTGACATCTTCTGGTAGGTCGACTGGCCTGCGTCTAAGAAGAAAAAAAATAACTTAAGATCCATCTTTTTATGTTATTCATTCCAGAAGAGTAGAAAATGAATAGAAATTTACAGCTTTGAATGCATAAATGATTGATTAAACAGAAAATAAAATATTATCGTACTATTATTATCTTGAAATATGTAGCTACTAAAAATCACATAAGAAAAAGTGAATTATAGACATTTAATCCTACAGTCATAAACTGCTTTTGTTTGGTTTCAATACCAAGCAAAATACACCTTTATCGAAAATAGAGAAAGAAGTTTTGTTCATATTCGAAATTGTTTTTTAATAATGATTGATTATACCCTTTAACTAATTAGCTTCGTGTTAAAATGTTGAATAGCCACAAAATATTACGATTACAGCTTTAATAGCCCAAAGGAGGATACTTGTATCATTTATCTTAAAACTGAGTCCGAACATTTAGTGGCATGTGAGAGTGCAAAAATGCTGACAATTACAGAAATGATAAATGTTGCTATAGGAATGAATGAAGTAAGCATATTTTACATATTTGTGAAATGCGCATTAATCTTGCTCAAGTGAAGCAAAGATATGTGGAAATTTTGATAGAATGCAGATTTTCGGCTAATCGTAAGGGCGAACGGCATCAGGACATTACTTTTGAAGCAAAGATAGCAATCGAAGCAAATCACTGCTTTGATTACACATTTTCAGCAGTGTACGGTATTAGAATGACTCTACATTATTAATTATCACAACAACTTTACTAGTTTTGTGGGATAAGTGTTTTATACGGCACTTTCAGATAATGCAAGCAATTTATGTAGTAAGATTTTCTATCGTTCTTCTATGTACTATTTTTTGTTTATTTTAATACATTAATGAATGCATTAATGTATTAAATTTAATGTATTGAAATTAATGTATGCCATTATTGTAAGTTAATCATACAATATTTATAAACTTATATTTTTGTAGAAAAATGCATTTCATTTTCTGTAAATATTTTGAATTTCACTTTGATAATACTATATGCTTCACCTAGAACGACAACTAAAAATATAAATGATCTATGACTAAAATTGGCTGCACGTCCTTATGTAGAAACGTGTTAATAATAAAACTTTTAAATACACGTTTACTTAGAGCATATAGGATTTAATTTATAAACAACAATTTCACAAATTTTGTCTTAGCACTTTCAGATGTATAAACGTCCTTCATCATGGGCATATGATAAGTACAAAGTATACTAGAACTTCAACAGCCAAATCGCAAGTTAAAATTTTATAATACCAAAGACAAATCTAAGAAAATAAATTCCATATTATGAGAGGACATAAATTCATAAAATCAAATGTAAAAAATTTAAATCCGTACAGGAAAACGTATTTAAAAAAACATTAAATAATTAAATAATTAGGCATGTGGGGTGGTTTAACTTTCATAGAATCGAGTATAAAACGCAAGGCAAAATAAGGTTTTTGAGCGGAGTTAAAATTTCAAATGAAATCGAGATAGAGATAAACAAGAAAGATCAATCATGCTTAAAGCATTGATTATGAAACACTTTCCAACTTCAATGCAATTTTATTTAAACATCTCTAAAATGTGAAATACATTCCTAAGTAATATTTTAAAATTTATCACAATACTACATTAATTTATTATATTTGAAAACTTAAACCTTCATCGAAAAAAATGAACCTCATTCAAATGACAGCATTGAAATATAAATTGCCTGGTTTAAACATCTCTAAAATGCGATACATTCCTCAGAAATATTTTTAAAATCATCATAATACTACAATAATTTATTATATTTGAAAACATCATCGAAACAACTGACTTTCATTCAAATGCCGTCATAGAAAAAATAACACGCCTGGCTCTCTCTACAAAAGCAGCATTTCATTTATACATTTTCCCATTCATTTCATTCATCACATTACTAAAATAATTTACTTTATTTAAAAACTTAAGACCATGGAGCTACATGTAATTAAACTCTATGCTTAAAACTTCATCCAAAGAAATCGTCCTTCTCTCTGTAAAATCAATGAATATTTCATTCATATCAGCTATGCAAGCTCCATTTACGTTAAAGAAATACAGCAATTCTTATACAACTCATGCTACATATTTTGCTGTTTACATATTACATAAGTAAAAAATAGGTTTCATTGTAGAAATAATCAAATTTGGATGATCATTTAAACTCAAATATATTGTCATTGCGTTGTTTCAGTATGTAGATCCCCAGAATTTATGCAAATATAAAGCGGTTTTAGGACGAATACAACACTCAATATGAATTAAAAATAACTTTAAAAATCACGATTTTGAGACAAGATGGATGCCATATTTTATTTTGAAGTGGGTCACGTGAACTTTTCATATCATGGTCACGTGATCGCTTCATATAAGAGGTGTAATTATTATTTTAATTTTTATTTAAAAAACTACTGAATATATTTTGCTGATTTTCTTTTAATATATTTTATGGAAGAATTTGAATATTACCTAAAATTCTCGAAACAGTTTGTGAATTTAAAATCCGCTTAAAAAATGTTTGAAAAATTAGGTCCCATAGGGTTCAGTGTATTTCATTTTTTCAACCCGGGTTCAATCCAAAACTAATTGGGTGATATTATTCATTTATATTCCCGTAGGTCCCACAGACCGTCTGAATAACATACTAAAATTTCATTTTGATTAAGTCATTTTTACGGCAGTTATCATGCTAACGGACAGACAGACAGACAAACAGACAGATAGAATGAACAAAGTCATAAGCACTTTTCAACTTTGTTGTAAAGTGTTAAAAACAGTTTGGGACAAATCAGTGGATATTTAACTCTTTTTTTAAACATTTCACAACATAGTTGAAAATTGTTTATAACTTTGTTCATTCTGTCTGTCTGTTACCACGATAACTGCCGTAAAAGTGACTTTATTAAAATGAAATTTTAGAATATTTTTCAGACGGTTTGTGGGACCTATGGGAATATAAATAAATAATATCACCCAATTAGTTTTAGACTGAACCCGTGTTGAAGAAATGAAATGCATTGAACCCTATGAGACCTAATTTTTCAAACATTTTTAAGCGAATTTAAAATTCACAAATCCCTTCGAAAATTTTAAGAAATATTCAAATTACCCCATAAAATATATGAAAAAAAAATTTCCGCAAAATGTATTCGGTAGTTGTTTAACACTTTACAACATAGTTGAAAAGTGTTTCTGACTTTGTTCATTCTGTCTGTCTGTCTGGCAGACCGTTAGCAAGATAACTGCCGTAAAAGTGGTTTTATCAAAATGAAATTTTAGTATGTTGTTCAGACGGTCTGTCGGACCTATGGGAATACAAATGAATAATATCATCCAATTAGTTTTGGATTGAAACCGGTTTGAAAAAATGAAATACATTAATCTCTATGGGACCTAATTTTTGAAACATTTTTAAGCGAATTTAAAATTCACAAATTGCTTCGAAAATTTTAGAAAATAATCAAATTATCCCATAAAATATATAATAAAAATCAGCAAATTATATTCGGCAGTTTTTAAGATAAAAATTAAAATAATAATTACGCCCTTTATAGGAAGAGAACACGTCACTCACTTCAAAATAAAATATGACATCCATCTTGTGTTAAAATCTTTATTTTTAAAATTATTTTAATTCATATTTAGTGTTGTATCCGTCCTAAAACCGCTTTAATTTTGCTTAAATTATGTGCATTTACATACTGAAACAACGCAATTACAATATATTTCAGTTTAAATGATCATCCAACTTTGATTATTTCTACAACGAAGCCTAATTTTCACTTAGGATGGGTTATATAAGAATTGCTGAGTTTCTTTAACACAAAATTATTTAGCTCTTTGAATCTGAAATATAGCTGATATGAATGAAACATTTATTGATGTTACATAGAGAACAGACGACTTTATAGCAGACGTTTTTGATGAAGTTTTAAGCATAGAGTTAAATTACGTTTACCACTATGGTTTACGTTTACCACTATGGTTTTTAAATAAAGTAAATTATTGTAGTATTGTGATAAATGAAAGGAATGGAATAAAAGTGTATGAATGAAATAATTACAGCTTTTACATAGAGAGCCATGCGATTTATATTTTAATGGCGTCATTTGAATTAAGTTCATTTTTTTCGATGAAGTTTTAAGTTTTCAAATTTAATAAATTAATGTAGTATTTTAAAAAATATTACCGCCGGATGTATCGCATTTTAGAGATGTTTAAATAAAATTGCATTGCAGTTGGAAAGTGTTTCATAATCAATGCTTTATGCATAATTTATCTTTCTCATTTAATATTACGATGCATGATCAGTTAATCTAATACCAACAGTCAGTTTAGTACTTCAAATATATAATTTATAAACATTTTCAAGCGGGGAAACAAGCGAGCCAACTTAAGCTATACTTTCAGCAATTGAAGCTATACTTTTAACAACCAAAGCTTTAGTGGTGTGTCTTGACTTGGCGTGTGTTTTTGAAGTGGTTTTAAAGCTATGCTTTCAACAACTAAAGCTATGCTTTCGTTGTGGGCTAGGGTGTCTTCTTTAAGGATTTTAATCCTTTTTAATATCAGGGTTAGGGTCCTTTAACAGGGTACATAAACCAGAACGTAAGCTTTCGGTATTGCCAAGAACTTAGCTCAAACCATTTTAAGGTGTTATAGTTTTTTTTTCTTTTTTTTTTAAAGATAATTTTATTTCTTGGCATGGCGGGTGTTTTTGAAGTGGTGTTTTATGCGAGATCTTACAAAATAATTCAATATTTTTTATCCGCAAGGAATTTTTTTATGATATGGAAAATCTTTTCATGTATCTAAATTTACTTATTTGTCTTGAGCGTATTCCCTGTGACAAAAATTGGCACTGGATGCGTGATTTCAAAAATATGTGCAAAGCAAATATTTCATTCAAAATAGAATTTTCTGAAAGCTCGCAAAAACGTTAAAATAAACCTTTGAATAGGGTATAAACTTCAGGTTCTCCATGTTTACTACACTTGCACAGATAGAAATATCAATTTGATTTTTTTTTAGAATATATCAATTGAAACCGTCTTACGAAAATAAATTCAACTTAGAAATGTGTTCTTCAAACTCTGTTTTGATCTCATTTTTTTCTTTATACTTAAAAGGATTTTCATAACTTTTGAATATGATATCCGAATATGTCGAAAAATGTTTCTTGCATTAGTTTTTTTTTATGCAGGCAGTATTGAAAACCGTTTTGCTACCGCATTCTGATCCTTTTTCGACCTTGAACACATGTTTCAGCGCAAAAGATTTTATATTGAGAAAAGAAAATTGAAATTTCATTTTTGGCAAACCAAATTAGAATAGGAAAAATGAATTTATAAAGTACAAAAAAAAGAGCTATTTCCCTTGATGATATTAAATGGCGGTTTAAAAAAACCAAGTTTTTAAAATAGTTAAAAAATTAAAAAATTTAAAACATATCTTTTAAATACAGATACTTATTTTCTTGTTTTAAAATAACGGAAGAGCATATCTTTAATGGAAATATTCTGAAACAGAACACTGTTTGGATGAAAATTGATATACGAAGGTACGTCAATAATAATCCTTAATGTAGCTGTACCTGTGGTTTTGTTGCTAGTATTGTTGCTTTTGCACGCATCCCTAAGTGTGATTTCCATTTTATCATTGCTGCTGAAGTCTGAGGTTACTAGCTCTGGTCCATTATTGCTGCCGTGACATTAACCAAATCAGTGATCTGTTATTAGTGGTCTGAAGGTTTATCAGGGGTCGAAATACACCGAAGACGTTTAGCACAATACGGGAACAATGTTTTGCCGCAGCGGAATGCCTACGAATGAAGAGTTCAAAATGGTCATATAAGTCTTAAGCATTAAGACTCCTAAATATACAGGTTGTCGCAATAGCGACCATCTTGACTCCAAGTTGAACGCGATTTATGTACATGGCGAAAATAGGGTTATTTTCTTGTCCTTATCACTGGATCTCGAGAAAATCAAAACATTCCAGACTACTTCCTTGAATGAATGGTACAATTTTTTGAAAGCAGAAGTACCTATTTTATAGCTACATTGCGTATCAAATATCAATCGAGTAACATTCGCATGCTATTGAAATAGCACAAGCAGACGATAACGGACTGGACCAGTTGGAGTCAAAATGGCGGTTGCATCAGCCTGTATATTTAGGAGCCTTATTAGACATGAAGTAGGAGCCTGACGCCAATTTGAGGTATTGGCTCATTCTCCGTATAATCCCAATATCACCGCTTCAGACTATCACCTGTTTTGTCCAGAGACATTAAGGCAGATTTGAGTTTGGTTGAAACATTAAGGCAGAGTTGGCTGGTTTAAACCACGTCAGTATAAACCATGATCGGCACAAAAATCGAACACAAAAATCGGCTTTAAATGAAAAGAAAATGCTTTTTCTGTTTAAACCATGACTTATTGGTTTAAACCAGGTTTTTTTTTTTTTTTTTTTGCTTAAACCAAGTATTTCTTTATATAAAGCAATGCAATTCGAAACAGCCAACCCTGCATTAAGGTGCCGTTGATTCACCCTGGAACAAGAACTGAAATAAGTGGTACCTGCATGTTCAGTCAAGGTACCTGCATGTTCAGTTTTTCTCTGAGAGCATAAAAAAGTTTATGTATAGATGGAAGAAGTACGTTGCAAAGCAAAAGGATTAGGTTGAAAAATGATATTATTACAAGTTCTTCATTTTAATTGAAGTGTTTAAAGCTGAATTGCGGATAATTATTGACTCCTCCTCATCGTTTTCTGTGAAAATATAATTTTTCATGCTGTTATACGCTAATTAATGTTACTTCTTCCGATGGCCGTATGCTAATCGTCTGTTGTTATACATCTATTTTAGCAAACTGAACTTGTAAACATGAGTAAGATAACTTTATAATATAGTAAAAAGAAATGTCTCCCACTAGCTGGTAATCGTAGGGAAGTAGCGGTATAAATGGGTCATGTTATCAACGAAACACGGGTCATAAACGCTTAACTAAATATTATTTAACTTTAAATATGACCAACATATCAAGTTTTGTGTTGCTGTTCTTCAAACAAGCCGGGAGAAAGATGGCTGCTTTATGGTCTGGAAAATTACAGTTTAGTGTTTTCATAGCTAAAACGTAAGTATTTATGAACATCTTAAAGCTAAACACATATTATTTAAGTAATCTTCTACAGTTTAAATAGTTACAAAATAATAATCCTCATACATTGAACTTAGAAAATGTCTAGATTAAGTTAGGTTGTAATGTTGTCACATACTTTTAATTTTGAAACTTATAATCAAATGAAGTAATGATTGTGACACTAAGTGAAGTAATCAATGGGTCAGCCCTATTCCCTACAGTCAGTAAGTTTAAAGACAACTGTGCTTGTTAATATAAGAACTTTAAATTTTTTATAGAATACAAATTTCAAAACTACTGTTAGAAATATTCAGCATATTAAAAGCATATGTTTTAGCCATTTAAACAGAATATTAAAATTCTATTTTTTTTTCTTCTTGAACCTACTTGAGCCTATTGTTTATTTTAAGTATAATTAGGCGCATAGTTAGAAAAGTCATTTCATAGGTTTTATAACCTTCACTAGACTGTTAAATGACTCTAAAGCTAGTAATTTTCCCGAAGTACAACCTAGAAAAAATAAGTATTTGTGTGTGTAATGTGTATATCCTTCTAGTTAAAGACTTTCTAGTGAAATTTTAAGAAATTTAGTAGATAGGTTACTTAAGCTCTACCTCCTTTTCTTATCATATTATGATAAGAAAAGGGGAAATAAGTACCAGCATTCCATTCAGAAATTTCCCTCAAAAAATCACCAAAATCTCTAACAAAGGATTATATATCCTTAAATGCAATAATTAAATTCCTACTTTATATGTAAATTTTTGATAACAAAATAAATAAAACCAACCTGATTACTTATTATAGACCTGTTCCCAACCAAGTTTCTGCGAGTCGTTATGTACGCAGTTTTGCAAGAATTTGGGTTGATTATTTTATAGTAGTTCTACTGCTTAACACGGCTGTATTATAATTAACTCATGTTGAACTTATTACGTATAAACCAGGTAGGGGTTCTGAAGAGATTTTAAGAAATATTTAAAGAGTTTAGTCGAACGTGAAAGGTTGGAAATCACTGTTGTAAGATAACCAGCTCTTGAAATAAATCAGGAATTCCGAATTCTGGCAAGGTGGTGTAAAATGCGAAAATAAAGTAATTTTTTTTTTTTTGCAAAACTAAAAATTCATATAAATAAAAGTAATTATCCATTTAATGCGTTATTTCTGCGATAAAATTCAAATTAATGCATTACAGAAGAATATGAATAAAAATGGATATGAGCATGTATGAAATGTCATGTGCTGTCCACATCATAGTTTCAAAACAAGAAAGATCAATCATGCATAAATCATTGATTATGAAACACTTTCCAACTGCAATGCAATTTTATTTAAACATCTCTAAAAGGCGATACATTCCTCGGTAATATTTTTAAAATTATCACAAGGTCTTAGACAAATTTGGTCAATCAGAAAAATTTTATTTTTAATGCAACAAGATCATTAAAAAAACCACATATCTGTATCTTTAAAATCAACTGAATTATGATAAAGGAAAAAATCTCTTGACTTATGACACTTTTCCGTACCATGTGAAAACCTGTTTCATCAGTGAAAATGGGGATCATAAACAAATTGACGATGGAAATTGTTTAGATAAAAAAGTACTTAAAAGTACTTAATTATTGAAAAAGTACTTAGTCATTAAAAAATACTTAAGAATCCGTGATTGCATCGTGAGCGTGAATTCTCAAAATCGTCTCATGTATTATCATCGAGTTTTATCTTTTTTGTAATATGTCACAAATTTATATTTCTAATTTGATATATGGTCCCCATTCACAATGTTCAATTTTCAATTAAATATAACTCACTCAGTGTTAAAGATATAAATGCGGTTTTTTTAATGATCTCGTTACATTAAAAATAAAAAAAAAGTTCTGATTGACCAAATTTGTCCAACGGAGTCGGATAAAAATTTAAAAAGTGTAACTTTTTGAAAATTAATGGCAGCACTATTTTATTAACGTAGCCTTATTTCCTACCTTACTTTCAACATTTTTGCAATTTGCATTGCCCACTTATCTCCAACAGGTAAAGAATTAAAGCGTATTTTAATCTTTTTGGGACACCCTGTATAGTAGTATATATGGATCGGCGTGTTGGAACCAGGAGAAGAATTCAACTGAAGACGCTGAACCGTAATTCACAAAAGAAAAGCATGAAAAGAGGTAGAAATATAGTCAAAACGCACATAAATGATGTTACAATGTAACGTAATGAATAACGTGATAATATGACAGATTATAATGTTCAACAAGATGAATTTGTGTGCCAAATTTCAGCTCTGTACTTGCTATGGAAGACGACAACAAGACCCTCAAATTTAACATATGTAAATTATTATATAACGATATAACATAAAGACGAGACAATTTAAAACATGAAGGTTCTGCGAAAGAAAACAGTGCCAAAGACCTTCAAAATTAGCATACGTAACTGATACAACGACATAACATAATGACGTGAAAATTTAATACATGAAATTTTTGCTAGATAAAACGGTGTACCAAGGACCTTCAAAGTTAACATATGCAAATGTTACAAATATATAACATAATGACGTGAAAATTTAATACACGAAAAGGTTCTGCGAAATAAAACTGTATTCTGAATTTCATCTCTCTACGTGCTGTGGGAATCAAAGTCCGTCAAGGATGAAGTAGTGTATAGCTTAACAACGTGATGTAATAACTTGAAAATTTGATAGTTAATAATGTTTCACAAGATAAAATGGTGGGCCGAGTTTCAACTCTCTACGTGGTCTGGGAATCGAGAACAAGCCCATCAAAGATGCTGAACGAAGAGACAAATATAAATAAGTTACAGAATGCATAATTGGTGACAGATAATTTTATAGAATAAAAAAAAATTCTATGATGATAAAGAATCCAAATATCTCTCTCTAATAGCATTTCCTTATCGACATATTTTGTTTTCGTGCCCGATTGAGATTCGGGAAATCTCACGGATGGAAAATGGGCCGTGAGAGAAAATTCCATCCTGCGTGATTTCTCTTCTGAAATGCAATCGGATTTCTATTTTGGAAACAATCTTTAAAATTGAACTCAGTGCATCAGTAAAGAATCGTAAATATATATTATGCAAGCAGTTGACCGTCTATAAATATTGTTATTTTAGGGATGTATTGCCTAAACTGCACATTCAAAAGAATTTTGCGATGATGTATATATATATATATATATATATAATTAAAAATATGTTTTACTGTTCGTTTACAAATGCACGATTTTAATCCGATTACTTCAAATTTGGCAAGGTTGTACTGTGCTTCAATATTTCTAACCCTGTCCATGTTAAGTGTTTCTTTAACCCTGCATGTCGAGATATTAATAAAAAATATGATGTGGGAAGCATGTAGCTTGCATTATATAATTAAATGAATTTATTTTTTTCACTGTGATAAATATATATATAAGTGCTACACTACATATGGCCAAAGTATCAGCACACCCATCATTGTGGAATCA
Source organism: Amaurobius ferox (assembly GCA_951213105.1). Taxonomy (NCBI): domain Eukaryota; kingdom Metazoa; phylum Arthropoda; class Arachnida; order Araneae; family Amaurobiidae; genus Amaurobius; species Amaurobius ferox. The sequence goes on along the minus strand of OX578135.1, from coordinate 34,769,747 downwards.
GAGAGGCATGTTGCACATATTAATAAAACTTAGGGCCATCATTTGCATCAATCACAGCCTGAGCGCTTCTGGGGAGACTTTCCAACAACTTTTGAAATATTTCAGCAGGATTGCCTTCCATTTGGCGATGAGAGCTGCAATTGAATCCGGCCACAGAAGATGGGCGATTTAGACTGGCGAATTATCTGCGTTTCAGTTCATCCCAGAGGTGTTCATTGGGCTTCAGATCGGGACTCTGTGAAGACCAGTTTAATTTTTCAACACCCATCTCTGCAAACCACGTCCTCACAGCCATTCACTGCATGGGCAGAACAGTGATCCTGTTGATACAGAAACGGTCGTTCCCGAACTTTTACCTGAGAGTTGGAAGTGTAGAGTTGTCAAGAATGTGAACATACATCGCAGCATTCATATTTCCCGCCACAGGAACTAAGGGGCCCTGGCCGAACCACGAAAAACCATCCCAAACCATAACGCCGCCGCCACCAAAATTTACAGTTGGCATAATACACTAGGGCAGAAAGCGTTTGCCTTACATCCGCCAAACTCAGACGCGTCCCTCGGACTGCCAGACAGTGTAACGGGATTCATAGCTTCAAAATACTTGTTTCCACTGCTCCACAGTCCAATGACGGTGAGATTTGCACCACTGCAACCGATGTTTCGCATTGACCATGCTGATGTTGGGCTTATGATCAGCTGCATGACTGTGTAAACTTATTTTTTCAGCTCCCGATGAACAATCCTGGTACTACAGATGACGCCAAATGCATTTTGGAACTCAGCAGTGACCACTGAGACTGAGACCGGGCCGTGCGATTCTTCAGCACCACACTCTTCAGGGTTCTATGGCTACGATCTGTGAGTTTCTGCGACCTACCACTTCATTTTACTGCAATTGTGATCCCAGCCGTGTCCATTTTACAATGGAATCACTTGCAGTTGGTCGAGTACCTGCACCAGTGCCGAAATGTCGAGAACTGATTTGTTGCAACTATAGAATCCTTAATATCATGCTACGTACAAACTCACTCAACTCTGCAGACTTACTCATTGTCTGTCTAACGAACGTTTATGGCGCCCGAAGCTGTTGTGGTCACTTTTATCTCGTTCTATGACGTACATAGGCACATCCACTTCTCTGGAGGGGTGTCTGGATACTTTTGGCCATATAGTGTACATAATGTTTATACACATTTATGCATTTTGCACATTTCTGGATAACAACATGTATATCTATTTACCTAATTAACTTATAGTTTACGTTAAGTATCCAATTACCTTATATTTTACGCAAGTCTAAAGTGAAAATGTTTAATATTGATAGCATCCACAATAAGTAATATAGTCTATATGTTAAAATATTTTAATAATTTATTTCATCAATTGCCATTATTTTCTTTAATTTGGAACAATTATTTCAATTTTTACGATATTTTCGCCCGTCTGAGGAAAATGCCATCATGTTGGCGATATTTTGCCAACATGGTGACCAAAATATATTTTTAGATTTTGCTGTGATCTGGCATTAGATTTCTGGCATTATAATATGCACTGAACAAACAAAGTATCAAGCTGATGTATCATAATCATCGAACATTTCTACTTCAGGTAAAAATTCTGGTGCAATTTCTCAAAACGATTAATCATTTCCATTCAAGCCAGAACTTTGATTTCAAAAGTAATAAATAAACTATTTGAAATCCTTTCGCTGCCAGCAATTAAAACTTGCTATCATAAATTTTTACTTTCCATATATACATAATATAATAAAATAAAGTATATAAGGAAATGGAAAAGGAAGTAATGTGTATGTGTAATTAATATGTATAAGGAAAGTATTGTGATGGGGTCGAAAATTCGAATTCGAGTTTTTGACGGGAGAACACGTTTCAAGTAACCCTGAACACAAATCAGAAGTGTTTGAGATGATGTCTATGTTTGTGTGTCAGTAAGACCTTGAAGACGATATCTCACGAACGAATGGAACGATTCGATCAAAATTTGGTACATAAATTACAATCCGTGCATACTGGAAGCCTAGTTGTTAAATGCATTGAATGTTCAGAATCCTCCTAAATTTTAGAGTAAAATTTTGAAAAAAAAAATCATTAAAAAATCGAAACCTTTCATAAAGTTACGCAAATAGTCATTTCTTATGTAATTTTTCACTAGGAAATAATCGACATATACTTAAAACGCCAGCATTAACCGTTCTCCAGATATTGTATGTTTTTAAAATAAATTTATCAAAAAATCATATAAAATAAAAAAAAATCATTAACTATTGTAAAATGTGTTCCCTTTTCATATGTAATATCATGCGATAAATTTGCTAACATCAATATCGTGGATCTAGCACATTCCATTCATGAGAAAATTACTTTGGGCAATATTTTTTTTATTTTAATCCAAAATCTGCTATAAGAATAACTTATTTCTCCATTCATAACGCTTGGCGAGATTTGGGTGACGAAGTTGACGGAATTTCGCCAACTTGACAATTTTTCCAAATATTGCCAAATTACTAAAATGTAATCAAATTGATAAAAATGACACTAAAACAATGAAAGTGACTAACGACTTATTGACGAAAATTCAATACCTTGGAAAGAATATAAGAATCTATTGTAAAAAAACAACATATTTTTCCATCCGCAATGTTTGGCAAAATTTTGGTGACGAATTTGTCAGAATATCTCCGACTTGCTGACATTTTAAACATTGCCAAATTGAAGAAACTCTGTCCAAAATAGCAAAAATGACGCTTAATTCATGTATTAATTATTAAAATATTTTAATATATGGACTAAATCGCTTACTAAGGATGCTATCAATATTGATAATTGTTTATATAGAGTTGCGTGAAATATGAGTTTATTGGGTAATTTTAAATAGTTTTACATGGTCATCTGAAAAATCGTCAAATACACAAACCAACGTTAAAAACATAGTATCGTGAATTTTATACATTATTTTTTGACTGTAAAGGTAGTAAATCCATTGAATTATATAAGAAAATTCATGCGCTACCCACATCGAATTTTTATTACCACTAGTTATTGGAACCACTATCTATCGGGAACGTGAGAAGAACACGTGATAGGCTAGTAAGGCACACTAATGCTATTTAGATTAAAACTTACGAAATATAAAAATCCATACGAACGGAAGTGCATGTTGAGCTATGACTAGACCTGTGAAAAGAAGCATCGAGAAAATTTCTAACTTTTGAGAGTATTCACTTCCAGCAACGAAAATGGTTATGCGGAAATTCTTATTAAAAACTGAACAAAATTAAGAACATTCTAAGAAATTTAAGTTTACCTTATTTTTACCCATTATGTTCATTCATTAATTTTAAATCCATTCATTACGGATTATATGAACCAAATTGAATACAATTCTTTTGGGGAAAATCAGCTGAAGCTCACATCAGATTTTCAATGTGAGCTTCACACGATTTTCCTGTCAACGAAACAATGTATGTGTACTTATCAAGACATGGTTAACATAAAAAAACTGGGAACAATACCTCATGTTAAAGATATCTTTAATACTCTTTTATTTAAATAAAGGACTGCAATTTTCAGTAAAAAATATCTGTAATATAATCCAAATACCACGCATCTTAACTTCTACCTTGTCGTATATCATGTTTTATTAAGAGAAACTTGCGGCATACTAGCCCACATCATTAACAATAATGTTTTCCGTTTTCAAATAATGTCTTGTGTTTTCAAACATCGAATAGTTATTTGCCGTTCAATGTGTCTAGTTACTATCTTCATTTTCTTCCGATGTTTTTCTGTATTTACAGCAGCCGGTATCGAAAAATTCAGTGGAATTGGATATTTTCCCCTTTTGTACTTCACAAAATTACCGAATCCGCCTTTTGTCCAATAGTTCCTGTAAATGTTCGTTAAATAGATAGAAACTGCTATTTAGTTTCTTAGAAATAAAGTTACTTACTGTGACGGTTTTATATCCGCTGTTCTATTTCAAAACTTACGTATAAACTTCTTATAGTATTACTGTGCAAAACTTGCAGTAATACAGTAATAATGTGTAATGCAAAATGTTACAGTAATGCTGTGTAAATCTTACAGAAATACTTCTTACAATAATACTGTTTAATGCAAAATGTTACAGTACTGCTGCGTAAATCTTAAATACTTCTTACAATAATACTGTGTAAAGAAAAATATTGATAAACATAACAATTTTAAATAGCAGAAATTAGTATAAATCATTTTATATATCGCATAATTAACCTTAAATATTTTTATTGGGCAATGGAGTGTAACTGGCAGTAAATAAAATTACCCTTTTACGGAATTCATGATAGCATGGATTTGCTAGACGAAAATGACACCACGTGCCATGCTAAGCAGCTGTCTCAATTTGGACATGGATTGTTGCTATAGATTTTTCTGAATTTCTGTGCCAGGCTTGGAGCTGTATGGAACAGAAGACTGACCGTTAATACCCGTATGCTGGATCCCTTGTACATTGCGTACCATCCTAACATGAATGAACATAAATTTATGTGCTTGACTTAATTGTCGGAAGTTGCTCCAAAAATAAGAAAATACTGTTCTTGAAAGAGCTGTCTCTACCTACATTCTTCCTCCAAATACTCTTTAAGAGGTGATAATCGCAGTGTTTCTATCACACGACTTTTTTGCCGGGGAGGTATAAAATTTTAGGGAGGGGAGAAGTTTTCTATTTTCCCTACATAAATATATCTAAATACTGTGTCACATAAATAGATACTATGTTAACATAATATGTCTCCAGGTGGACGAATAAAGAAAGAAACACTGCCTGAAAGAAACACTGCCGCCCTTCTACAGGAATAGCAGTGCTAGCCCTCTGCCGTGCTTGATTTCCTGGTTGAAGGAATGAAACGTCCATGCGAAGCTTGTGTTAAAGTCAGAGGAGATCATTCTACATATTAAGGCTTTTCCCCCAAGTGGGCATACTCTAAGAGCGTGGTGTAAGGATCTTAATTCCTTATAGCTGTTTCCCTCCTTTCCTGAGAGTAAATCAATCTGTGATAGGTAATTGCGCACGTGGTCCTTGAAGCAGACTCTCCAAGGTGGCGGAGAGGAGAAGTGCTTTTGTGGCCTGTTTCCAGACCCGTCGGCGATTGGAGTCGAGTCTTCGGGAATCCTCTGGCCTCGCCCTGTGAATGGTTCCACCGATCTCGCTCTCCTGGCGACGATCTCGCTGGAGGGTGGATAACCTATATTGCTTCCCTTTCTTGAAGTGGCGAAAACCATTAAAGGGGGGGTGAGCATGTCACATATTAAAGCTTGTTTGGCTTGTCTATATAGCATTCAAAACTCTTTCCGAATGTACTAAGTGTAAAGTCAGCACTTACAGGGTTAAAATGTACCTAAACTATTTTCTTTAATTTCATTATTATTCTCATGAATATATATATTACTCAATTGACTGCCTTATTGTAGAATTTAGAGTCAGTCAAATCAGGATTGATTTACTGCAGGGTTCTTAACCTTTTTAAGGCAGTGCATATATTCTTTCAAATAATTGAAAACGGGATATTACATTTCAATTTTGTCTCGTAGCTAAAGCAAAGTTTACAGCCTGCTTACTATAAGAATTTAATTAATTAAAAACCATGTTTAATTATAAAAAATAAACAAGCATTATGCAATAAAATATCTATAAGGTTTAATTGTAAACAATCAGGACATAGACAACTGCGTATATCGACACGCCCGCATTTGATCACTCTTTTTTTTACACATTCGAAATTCTCTCGGGGAGCTGAGATAGAGTTTATGTGTAGTAAATTGGTAAAAGAATAAGGTTATGGGGCTTTAAGCATGTGGTTTTATTCTAAATCCCTATTTCCTCGGGTCCTAAAGAAGCGAAGGAAAAATATGAAAATTGAAATAAGTTATTGGTATGGATTTAATATTAGAACTAATTACGTCACTTTGAGTCAAAATTCTCTAATCATTTTATTATTAGGAAAACAGGTTATAGGCAATATTTTTTCTACTGCAGCCATTTGAACTGGTCTTAGTTAAGCTCAAAACGAATTACAGTATTTTATCATAAAGTATGAAATTGCGAAAAATTAAAAGTGAAACTTTGTTCATTGTTAATATGTACCGATAATACTTTAAAATAATATTTTATGTAAAAAATAATTTCGTTCTTTTACAGATGCCTCTGTTGAGACGCAGAAATCATTATTCAAAAAAGCTGTGCCATATACAGCTAATTAATGCAGATATAATGAATAGTTTCTGTTAAGATCACAGCCAATTAATGTAGGCGAGGAATATGATTTCTATATCTCCTCTCCAGATAAATGTAGGAATATAGTAGCTTGCTATGGAGAAACAGATTACGCAACTCTTTCTCTGGACCAATTGGTAAAGCTCTAAAAATTGTGTTTTAACAATTCAAAAATATAGAATTGAGTGTAATGACTGCCGAACATTTATGAAATTTAGACTCCGTCAATGATAAATACAAATATTTACATAAAATCGCTACAGCTTTTACGTATGGCAATTGCAACTAAGGGTTAGTCCATATGCAACCTAAACCAATGCTCTATTCAAGGTAGCAGATTCCTTCCAGCAGAATACATACATACTCTGTCTGTACATTTCAACAATTTGTTCACCTGAAAATGTTGTAACTGTAATTAAATGCATATCTAAAGTTTATGCACATTCTTAGCACAAAACTTCTTGCAGTGAGATTATTTTTTTAGAATTTTTTTAGTAGAAACTGCAAATATTTACCACATATCCAGTAATGAACCAAGGCATTACTTTAGTTCCTCCCACTGTTGACCATATTCTAAGCACTCTCAGCGCCCTTTTATAAAGTAAAGGTCACTTCGCGAATAACCAAAAGTTCGAGTTCTTTTATGACGAACAAATAAAACATTTTACTACAAAACTGCATTCCTACAAACCCTTGTATTTATTTTTGTGTGAACCCATTATTATGATTAGATTAATACCAAACTCATTTGCTTCCTTATATGCTGTTGATCGTCAAGTAGGAAAAGTTAAACAGTAGTTGATTGTCTTGAACTGAATCCTGAGGAAGATCGATCAAATAAATCTAATTATTTGGGACTCCCCATGTCTATGAAGTCCATTATGAAGATCTATTAGATCCAATAGAGTGCATTTACTAAGATTTATTTCCTTGTGACCTCTCCTTATATATCTCTCTCCATTTAATGTAGTTTTGATTTTGGTGTTTTGTATGATTTACTCATGTCTTCTCTTTCTGTGAGAATTAGTTGATTAAACTTTTATTTAACATTCGTAAGGATTGTGCATATAACTATTTTTGTAAGTATGTAAATCATGAACACAAATTTAATCTTACATGTAATATATAGTACCAATCATTTGCTTTATTCAATGCTTAAATATTAACCACAGAGTATTACATTAATGGCTAAATTTATTTTACTGAATTGCAATTGCAATTGCAATTTCAGTTGCAATTTGGAAATTCAACTTGTTCAAATTATATCACTTTAGAACATAAAATGAATATAATACTCCATAACAGAGTTGCTGCAGACTAAGACCAAAACGAAATTTTCACAAAGTATTTTGCTAAATTCGTAAAACACAGCTATTTTAAGCCACTTTTTATATCTTTACAGATTTTGGATTTATTATATACATATATTTATTATTATTAAAGACATTTTCAAGTTTAATATAAACGTGTTTTATATAAATGCATTTAGCCTAAAATTTTTTCAATATATAATATTATTTTCTGAAGGTAAAAAGTCAAATTTTAAAACTTTTCAACACAATTAATTCTGAAATTACTTTATAACACTCTGTCTTCTAGCTCAAAAACAACATATTGCGGTTGTTAATTGATATTATAGCGCAGTCCAGACTATTTGACCTTTGCGACAAATCTGGCGAGATTTTTGAAATTTTGAGATTTTGGGCCTAAAGTCTATAATTTTGAAAATATCCAAGTTTCTCTGGATCTTTCTATAAAGTTTCGCCGTTAGCAACGCCATTTTCCTACAAAATTATTTCAGTTGCATTATTTTATTATAGCAGTTTGAGCTGTAAGTATCATTCTTATATCTTGAGAATTCACCAGTAAATCTAGAGGGCATGTCGTAGCAATACCTTAAAAAATTCAAAACACCATTAAATATCCTCATACATCGCTAAACAGCATCTTGTGTAATCTGTACTCACTCCAAAGATATGGATAATTTAAAATTAAAGTGATTAACACTTTTTAGCATTAGTGTACTAAAATTGTACGAAGTTAGCTTCAAATGAGTACTAAGTTAGCCCAAAATGACTACTGAGTTAGCTCTAAAATGATAGTACTACTTAGCGCGAAGCTTAAATTTGTTTACTGTCAAAAATAAAGTGGTAGCAATCTTATGTCAGCAGCAAAATTTATGTGATTGGCAAATATCTGCAACTCTTCATGTTTAACTCCATTTTTCTTAAACGTAAATAGTTCTGTTTTTGATCTGTATGTGAAAAGATAAGAAGCGAATTTCAACACAAAAAATCGTAATATCACATTTTCATAACTGTTACTGCATTTTGGTCAATAAAATACATCAAATTATTTATACTATGTGACTTGTAAAAACTGAAAATAAAAGGACTTTATTGAAAAACTTCACAAATAAATTTCCATTTTTTTTTGCCGCTACTTACGCCAAATAAGTTCACAAACTACCAAACGAAGTTATAACGTATTTCTTAGTTTCGATGCTTGTTCAACTATCCGCAAGGAATGATGGAGGTTGGAATTATGTGAGTAGCGAAATCAGGGATTTGGAAAATCCCTCCAAATACTTTTGGATTAATCTTGTAAGATCACGTTCAAATCCCCGAAGAGTTCCATTAGAGACATATCTTTGTTTTTCTGGATAAAGAAGGAAAACCGGATAGACGATTCCGTGGGACTGAACATCTGCCCACTTACATGTAGATGGAACAAAAAGAATTGGACCAATGGTGAATAAATACAGTGGCCTAATAAAATGCAGTTATTTGTAGTAATGTACAGGAAGATAAATATGTTTGCTGATAAAATAAGATGCAGTAAATTAGTATATTATTAAAAATATCATTTACAGAAATTTTGTCTTTTAAATCCTCAAAAAGGAACAAAATTAACTTACATTAAACTATATTACATAATTCGAATATATTTTTTCCGAAAATGATAGCGGTGGTAGTAATAAAAAGAAATAATGTTTGAATACTTCTTTCTGTCATATATTTATGAGAAGCCTATCTCTTTTTCGGACTACCACGTTTGGCAACAAATATGACGAACAAGGCGCCACAATTTACGAGATACAGCCAACTTGGCAACTTTTGATAAAAATTTGTAAGTTGGCAATAATTCAATATTTCAGATAATTCAATTTAATATCTGATAATCGTTTCTGCTTTAGGAAAATTATTAATTTAACAGTTGGGATTCATATTATAGCGAGTTTCCCATTCACAATAAGCACAATAAGACAATCTAACTCCCTTTTAACGATCACTGGTCCTTATTCCCTTCCGTCTTAAGAATATCTGATATGTTTTTCCATTCTGGTTGCATTCCCTCTTTTTTCGTTTATCTGTTATTTTTTGCGATATATTTTACAAAGACAGTTCATATGGCTTCCGACACCAGTTGGTTCCTTTATGTAACTTTCATATTTTCCCTGATTGTTTTAATTGCTGTCCTTTTCAATATTGTGCTACTTATTCTTTACGGCTGATTTAAACGTCTTAGAATTATTTCGTTGCTATTTTTTGTATGTTTTCTTTCTATTATGTTTTTTCCAGAGTCCAATTTGAAAATAAGAGATTGCAATTTCATCCCAGTAGTTCAAAGGTAGAACGTCGGTTGGCCAGTTCTAATATCCAGGGTTCAATTCCCAATTGGAACAGCAAGGTTTTGGAGCCCGAACAAGTCGACCCTGGAGCCCGAACAAATCAACCCTGTAGATTATTGCAAAGATGTCAGCGGTCTAAAAGTCCTGCTACGACTCAAATGTCCTACTACGACTAAAAGTCCTGCTACGACTCCTGCTGCGACTAAAATGGATTCAGGGGACTGTAGGTATTGAGGGTCAAATTCAAACCGAAACAATAACGACCACGCAGAAAACCAACCTGGAGGATAAAAATTGCATCGAAAGGCTAGCCTGAAGTAAAATATCAGGATATGGTCAGTCAGATTGCCGGTTGCACGATAATCTGACATTAGAGAATACAGAAACGCAGAGTTGGCTTTGAAAACAAGAGCTTGCAATTTTATCCCAGTAGCTCAATGGTAGATCGTCGGTTGGCCAGTTCGAAGATCCAGGGTTCGATTCACGGTTGGGGCGGAAAGGTTCTACATCATTCCATTCGTTCTTCAATCCGTTTTCTTACCACCTTATTTTCTTCTGTTCTTCCTCTGTAGTTTTGTCCTTACGTTGTTTCCTGCATGTCGGTTTCAGTTGTTTACTCTTTTATTTCTTCCCGCGACGTTCACAATTTCTTTTCTCCTACCTTTAGCCATGTGGACTATACCCATTTTACAAACTCACTTAAAAATATACGGTTACGCTTTTTATCGGTCCTTAAGAAACATAATGCTATTTGCTTTTGAAACTAGTAGACCAGTTTAATTTTGTATTTATGCTGTATTTCGGGGTTTTAATTTTTGTTATTATTGTAGTAGTTTTTGAGCAATGATTGGAAAAGGAAAGATATAGCAACATATATGAGCACACATATTCAGTGCATTTTATGTACTCCCTCGTGTAAGGCGCTCAATATCTAGTTTCCATAGACTGTAACACCTGAATTCTGATGAAAGCAAGTATTTTTGCGATGCAGCATAAAAGTTAAAATTGACAAAAAAAGCACTTCCTTAAAAATAGTTTAATTACATTAAAATTAGCTAGACTCATAAAAGTTAGCTTGATCAAAATGCTTGGAAAAGGTTAAAATTAAATTTAAATCGATTTTTTTCACATCTATATATCTGGCTTTGGCTTTATATAGTATTAAGTTTGATAGAAAACTGATCTGCATTTAAAGTGAGTGCCTAATGCCTATTAACTATACTGTAATAAAGATGAATCCAGCTATACTGTATGATAAAAGACATTTTCTTGAAGAAATACCTTCAGTTTAGGTTCATGACTTGTAAAACTGGAAATTGACTGGGATACAACATTTTAATGCTCTATTGTTCGTTTTGGCGTTTGCAGGGTACTTTGACTAATAGGGTCGGAGTCTAAAGTGCTTTCCGTACGATTACGAACACGTATGTATACCATTAAATCATCAAAGCTGGATGTAAAATTATAAAAACTTCATCAAAAGCAACATGCAGCTTTAGTTAAAAGCATTGCCTGGTTAACTTCGTCAGAACAAATATGAAGAGCAACTTTCACACGTCAGAGCAGAATCGACAACTGATATCAGGACAGCAAACGTAACTGAGGAAGGTAAAATGAGTTTCTAATGGTCAGAAAAGTAAAAAGAGAGATAAAATAATCAAGGAAGAAGGAACAAAAGGAAGTACACTATGAGTTTAGAACAGGAGAAGTAGGACACTATGAACTTAGGAAACGAGAGGTAGGATACTATAATATTCATAGTATCTTAGTTTCATTCATTCCTCCTTGATTAATTACCTGTCTTTTCTCCTCTCGGATTTGGAAACGTCCTTTACATGCGCGCGCATGTGGATTCGCATTTGTGGTTCTGACATCATTTGCCAATCTAGCTCTCACAAGTGAGGGTTGCCCTTTTTGTGCCTAGTCTGGCGAAGAGGACTGTCTGAAACTGATTGACACAATTAATGTCCTACTGTATGCTGCATTTAATGAAGTTATATTTTGCTTCATTATATTAGCAGCAATTTGAGCTGTATTTATATTTTACAATTTATGTATGTGTATACACAGTTTCCTAAACTTAACAATCTTAAATGATCAATCTTAATCTGAAGCGCAACCATCACTCGCCAGAGTAGTATCAGCAACATATGTTAGAACTGCAAAGGGGGTTGCCAAAGGCGAGAAAAAAAAATGTGAAAATAGGTATTTTCCTCTTTTCGCTGTTGACAACCACTTTCCCCGCTTTAGTCACGTTTGCTGTTCTAACATTTCCATTGAATGAAGGTTGCACTTCTCGTTTGTCTTGAAAAATGGAAGATATTTATTGCCTTCGAAACCATGTTATTTAAAATTAAAAAACTCCACAAGAGAGCCTCTTGAAATCTTGTTTACCATCAACTAACTCTAAAATCACCTACAATTTTCTAAAGTAAACGTACTTTCTGATGGCAATAAAGCATAAATCCGTCTTTCCACAAAAATCAGGCTAACAAAAATGGCGACTCAGAGATTTTTAAAATCATAAATATCCTATTGGATTAATCTTGCAAGATCACTCAGCCTTCCACATTACAATTCTTATTCCTTTTGCTTTACTTTTTCGGACATCGAAGAAAATCATCGAATTTGGCAGACGATTTCATGTGAAAGAATATATTTCCATTTGTATGGAGATGAAATGCAAAAATGCTCGACAAATGGTGAATTATCATAATATTTTATGGAGAAAAAGTTTCTTTGCGATAAGAAATCTATATAGTAAGATATTGAACTTATATTTTTATTCCTTCTCGTAAATAAATCAGGGTTACGGGAGTGGTGGACTCGGGGATATAGAAAATTCCAAATATCCTTATGGATAAATCTTTCAAGATTACATAGAATGCTACATTGCAATTTTTGTTACTTTCGCTTTCGTTTTCGGATATCGAAGGAATTCATCAAATTTGGCAGTCGATTTTACATTGAAAGAACAGTTCTCCATTTAATTTGGAGATGGAACGTAAAAAAACTTCGACAAATGGTGAATTAACAGAGTACTTTATGGACAAAGTTTCTTTGAGATAAGAAATATATGGTTAGATATTGAACTTCTTTTCTTATTCCTCTTCTGTAAAAATCGGACTTACGGAAGTGGTCGACACAGGGATTTGGGAAAATCCCAAATTTCCTTATGGAATAATCTTGCAATATCACGTAGCATTCCACATTGTAATTCGTGTTCCATTTGCTCTGCTCTTTCGGACACCAAAGAAAATCATCGCATTTGGTTGACGATTTCATGTGAAAGAACGTTTTTTCAGTTGTATGAAGATAGACAACAATAAAATTCGACAAATGGTGAATTAACATAATGGAAAAATGTTCTTTAAGATAAGAAATGTATAATAAGATATTAATTTCTTATTCTTTTACTGTGGTAATATTGAGATAAATGAATAGTATATACTGCACTGAATGAGTTTTATCATAAATTTGACGAAGAAAATGTATATAGAAGTCGTCGCTGTGTGTCATCTGTGTGGAAAATTTCTTTTAAATTAGCATTTCAAAATATCAATCGATTCTACAGAATCAATTTTGGTAACATTAGAAAGTAAAATGTATTTTCAGGGAAAGATATTATCAGAGCTTTGCTCAGTTTTTCAGGAATTTCTTTTTGAGAAGGTAGATTATACATACGAAATCTAGTGAATTTTGTTGTGTTAAAAAAAATGGATGTTGGTTAGAAATTTCATAACAAATTAGTAGCATTAAATACGATTTAAAACTCATAACTGCAAGCGTTGAGAACCAGACCGCCCTACCTACCAGAAAGATGTAAGATAACTGTTTTGACGGCCGGGAAGAGCCACCCAATTTAGATGGGGACCCAGTGGGGGAGACATCCATAGGGACCGTACCCTCCTCCCCTACCAACAACCTCTCGGAAGGAATTACGTATCCACATATTTAACGTGATCGTACTTCGCGTGAACACGGTGGCAGTTTTGGCAGTGGCGGGAATCGAACCCGGGGTCTACCAAGTCGGACCGGGTCTACCCGAGTGCAATTCCCACGCCCTGACCACTGGGCTACCGCGCCCTATAACTGTAAGCGTGAAAGCCCCAGGCCGTCCGGCTCGTCCAGAGGACTTAGAGCATCAAAATGGACGACCGGGAAGGAATATAACTGTAAGCGTGTAAATATTTAACCTGGAAAGATATTCTTGCCAGTAAATTTTTAACCTGAAAAGATCATTTAAAGGTCAAGCTTGAGTTTACACATTTATTTATTTTCCTTGCATTACGAAATAGTCATTTAAAATCGAAGTATTATCAAGGATTCAAAATTTATATCTCAGATTTTGGATGGATATGAAAATTTTAAATATATATAGTTGAACACGATACCAACAGATTCTCTTACATGTACCTTATATTTCTTTGTACGTGGGTTTCCTTTGGCCATGATACCTCTCTAATTACTAATTACGATATATTCTTAAAATGTAGTAAGATTATTGCCATGGTGATACACAGGAAGTCTGTGGGACCGGTATGCTGACGTGGGCGCAAAGCTGACGTCTTTTGGTGTAGTAGACCAGTACTATACGGTTAGACCAAAAGGCAGCCGTGGGGACATAATCCACAGCCCTTGGCAAGCAAACGTTGTATTCGGAGTACGCTTTGTAACATAGTCAATACAAGTTGTAATGACGCAAAAGTTAGTCATTAGAAGTTTATTCAGTATCGACGTATTTATTGCAAAAAATATCCAATTTTTCAAACTATTAGAATTTTCTTTTCGTTCTTCAACAGTCCAATATTTGCTACATATAATTCATTTTATAATTTACCAAATTTCACTCTTTCTTTCTAACAAAAAGATATAAATTTCTGCATATTAGTAAAATCATATTTATCAACTGTCTATAATATATTTATCTCCTTTTCTAGTGATAAAGAAATATGTGACAAATAAAGATACCTACCTACTTTTCATTATTTCAATATACCCAATTTTTCAAACTATTAGCATTTTCATTTCGTTTTTCAACAGCCTAATATTTGCTACATATAATTTACTTTATAATTTACCAAATTTTACTCTTTTCTTTCTAACAAAAAGCTATAAATTTCTGCATATTAGTAAAATCATATTTATCAACTGTCTATAATATATTTATCTCCTTTTCTAGTGATAAAGAAATATGTGACAAATAAAGATGCCTACCTACTTTTCATTATTTCAATCTTTTTATTAGTTTATTTCTTCTCTCCCCAATCACTCAACCTACTTGCTTTGATATACAGACTCTAATGATAAGACACATTTTAAACATCCATTTACGCTGTTGAGCATTCAGTCATTTTATCACTTATTTTTTTTTCCGGAATAAGAATTGCAATAGATGTTAGAAGATTAGTTTCTCCCGTATAGAATTGGCAGTAATTAACTGTTAGGTAAAAGAAATATTTTCTTCTGTTATCATTATTTTCGTTCTTCTATTCTCAAGTGTTTCACAATAAAATCATATAAAATTTTTTAATTATTATCAACTAGTATTTAAGCTTTTCAAAGACAAGGAAATTAATGCTTAAAAAATAACTTTAAAAATTAAGTTGCAACATATTTTTAATAATTTTTATTTTGTATAGCAAAATATGGTGAATTTTTTCAATATTTTTGTTGTTTACTTTTATTTTAAATACTAGGGGGCTCCGTCCCCTGTTCACTCACGCTCGCCAACCCCCGTAACTGGCCTCGTCAGTCTGGAAGCTTTGCCTCCTACTCTCTTACGCTCACGAAGCGAGCTCTCTCTAGTCGTCTGCTGCGCATATGTAATACATCTGTTGGGGGGGAGGCTTGTTCGGTGACGCTAACCAACTCTGAATCCGGATTCTTTAAATCTGGCTAGTGTATACGACCGCATTTATGTTCATTGGTCGAATATACTCGCCAACTCATGATGCTCGGGGGTTCCAACTCCGGTTTATTTTCGCTCATTAGTAGCCGCAGTTCGCTTTGCAGGCTCTTTCGTTACGATTACGTAGCAGACGTAAAACACAAGTTGTGATTTCTCCCTTTGTTTGCTAATGCTCATTAATCCCAGGAACTCTCTTTACGAGCTAATTCTTTCACTCCCATCCGCTTTATAATCATGAGCGCATGTCTGGCCCCCTGCTCGCATATTTAGAACAATAAGACAAATCGAACAATAATCTAAAGGTAACGAACGATAATCTAAAAGAAACGATGGGTAACGATAACGAAAATATCAAAGATCGCATCAGTATTACAGCTCAGAATATTACATTTATTTTTTATTCATTAAATTAACTGAGGGAGCCGACCTCTTATTGGCAACAATTTTAAATAAAATTTTTACACAACATGTTTATAGACTATGGAGCACACATTTTCCTCTTGATCCTAAAGAATACCTTTACACACAATGTTATCAATAACTTGTCCCTCCTTTCAAAAAAATATTATTTTTTCTGGAAATAAAGCAACGTATAATTGACCATGTGGAATAATAAGACGTTCAATGAATAATTCTATTCTATCACATATTTGGTCTTGAGCCCTGTTTATTGTCAAAGTATAAGCTAATCGGACAGTAAACTCACAGCGATACAGCACAAATGATATTGAGGAGTGAATTGCTGATGTGTTTTGAATTCTGGTAGGATCCACTATAGAGTTTTTCTATCAACATGATAAATCTATATTAAGCATGATAAATCTTTATTTCCTATTTTGATAATAGTTGATCGTGTACCGTTACAAAGACCATCCACTATGGATATGTTTCTTATTATTTTTCTTATTATTTTCTTACTTCTTATTCATTGCAATGCAGCCCACTTTTCATTTTAGTCAATGAGGGGGCAACCGAGGAAACATAATGGAATTTAAATGCTCAATGGGATATTTAAGAGTAGCTTCTACTTCTCTTTCATCTGATTTGTCTATCCTAAGCAAAGTATCCCTGTCAATACTGTAGCAAATCACTTCTTCGCCAGATATGCAAAACCAAATTTTAATATTTACGCGATTAACTTTTTCGTTTTGAGGTGATAATATGATCCGATTGGGAAGGTCACAACTGATGTATGTTACTTCATCAAAAAACCAAGCAAGAAGTTCTTCGCTGTAAAAATCTGAATTTTGATCTATGGTGAATAACGAGCCCCGTTTTGAAATTTCAGCATTTGTTTTTCCATTCTAGCAGAATGACGAGGTATTTGTTCTTCTGAGGCTATTTCCTTCCTAGATATAATATTAACTGTTTCTGAATTCATTGTGTGATAACGAAGTGGTATGTTCCAAATATCCAATGTTTCATGCTTAGGTTTCACTGCAGTTTTATCAAGATAGCCTGATGGATATTCTTCATATAAAACACATTTCTTTTCCATTTTTTCAAAGTGCGCTTTTTCAAATTCCCAAACATAACTGGATGTTGACGCGATATCTTGACATCTACTTACATGAGACAGTATATCTTTAATTTGTTTTTTATTTTTAGCAACGTTATGACGTATTTGTCCTTCAGTTGATGATTGCTGCTCAGAATAAATATGGCTCAATGGGCAATCTTTGAAAGCATTAGTTTCTTGAACACAATTTTTTAACCTTCTTTCTTTCGCCTTTGTCGCTGCAGATTTCATTTTCATTGCTGATGGATATTTATAATACATATAAAATACAACTTGAAATGTAATTAATCACTTATCAAAAGTCACATTTCTGCTAAATATGGGTAAATATATAGTTACGTTTCGTGAATGTATAGCATTGTAGTAAATGTTGAATTCATAATAGTTGATTTTTACTGTGATAAATAAATTAAAATCATTGAAACCCCGCATAATTTGAACATTTAGAATAACGTGGTCATGACTCGTATAGTTTGTACATTTTTATCGTGGCCAAAATACCCATCTCTTTGCACGAGTTCCATAACATAATCATTAATTAAAACACTACACATTAAATTCCACATTTTAAACTTTTAAAATAAATATTATTTATTCACATCTATTATTGTTATGATTAAAATTACATTAATTTGAATAAACGCTTAAGGAGGAGAAAATCACCGTGTGAGACCAGGTCGTTTGAATCTTATTCCAGAGATTAACAATTGACCTAATATATAAGAAGACTGGCACATACCTCTTAATCTCGAGTCTGTTGCTCAGCAAGACTGGAATTTTTGCCCTTTATTTTTCTGACATTTGGAGTCAGCTTTGTCTTTTTTTAAAACATTCTAATATTTAAAATAAATATTCACTACACTGCTTGAAAACACGACTCTCTGGACTTTTGCATTATTATTATGTATAATCATGACCCTCTCTCATCGCTTTCGGATAATCATTCTATTTATGAACAACACTGCTTTAATTCATATTCCAATCTGTTCATGATCCCTTTCCTCGCTTCTTTCATAAAAATTACCATTATATTCGTTGACTTTATTTCCTTGTAGCCACACCATTTTGCCTGAGGGCCAAATTCGCCCTCCTGCTCTTATGTGAGGTTCTTCAGTGCGATGTCGCATCTCCGCATGATTTGCTCCTTGAGTCTCCAATGAAGCTTGGTTTATGTTTTGGCCGTAGGAGATCTTCTACAACGAAGCCTAATTGTAATGGATGCAGAATGTAAACAAATCAGGCTGCATGATGAGTTGTATAAGAATTGCTGAATATTTTTAACGCAAAATTATTTAGCTCTGGAGTCTGGAATATCGGTGATATGAATGAAATATTCATTGATTTTACATGGAGAAGCAGACAATTTTATAGCATTGCCTTTTTTAATGAAGTTTTTTTAAGCATGGAGTTAAAAAGTACTTTTACCTCTATGATTTTAAGTTTTTAAGTAAAATAAATTATTATAGTACTGTGATAATTTAAAACTATCGTCCCTGAATGTATCGCATTTTATAGATGTTTAAATAAAATTGCATTGCAGTTGGAAAAAGTTCCATTATCAATGCTTTATACATGATTGATATTCCATGTTTAATATAGAGAAAGACTCAGTGTATTAATAAATAAATGAATGTAGATATTATCTACTGCGTATCATTTGCTATAATTTCTGCAATAAAATAATGAAAATAATGCTTTTCTATAGATCAGCATAAAAGAAATAAATATCAAAAACAAATCGATGTATTCTGATTTTGTACTGCGTTGTAACAAATATTTTTTACTAAGTATCAGTATTATGCACTGCTTCAGAACTCTATGATAAAAGTTATGTGGAAGCTCTATTTAATTTGAACTAATACATCTCACCTTTAGTTTGAACTAATACATCTCACCACATCCCTTAATTTTCTACAATTTTCTTGATTAATTGCTGTTAAAAAAATAACTCTCTTTAATCAGTCATAACTTACTTGAATAAATGTAAATGCTTTTAGAGTACATTTTACTTTTCGCTTAAGCCTTTATTAAATACACATTATTCAAGTCATATAAAATGATCAGAAACAACTTGATGTATTGTTTCAAAGCACTGTATAACAAAAATTGATGTATTATTTTTCAAAAATGTATTTCATGAACTGACGGATCAACAATGTATATTAATTAGGTATAAATACTGCAAACCATCATTTGATTTCTCATACTCAATTGTATGTGTGAGAGACCTAAAAATTATTTCATTATTTTAACCTATTAAAATGACTTATTTTTCTTTCAGGTAAGTGCCATGATAATAATGAAATAACAATACTAATTGGAACCGCACTAAAGGTAATATTATAAACTCAGTTATTACTATTTAGAAGCATGAGTTTAATAGTATATTGGGGAAACATTCCAAACTTCGTATTTAAATCTAAATAACAAGTAAAGTAAATTATAAATTATATTTTATGAGATAAAAACTAGAAAAATAGAAAAATACTTATTCAATGACTTCAAAAATTATAAACAAATTACTAAACTCTTTGTCAAACTTATCTTTGTAATTTTGTAACTTTGTCAACCTTATCTTTGTAATTTTGTAACTTTGTCAACCTTATCTTTGTAGAAAGAATGCACTGTGGATAACAATTGTCAGCAGAAATTAAAAGTACAGATTTTATTGTTTAAGATATTTTCAGAAATCAAAGACCCATTCTTAGAAATCAAAAACTCTAAACATAATATATTTAATAAAATGTAATAAAGTTTTCTAAGCTTCATTTTCTGCAAATCAATTTAAAAAATCTAATGTGAGCAACACATAACTTTCCTTATATAATGCAATGAATTTACTGCACTTACAGTTAAAAAAAATGTAAATCTTATAGTAGATATTCTTTCCAAGATATTGAATTTTCTTCAATTAGTCGTCATTTTCATTGATGTAGCGTCATTTTTATCCATTTGGCGAGATTTTCGTTAATTTGGCAACATTTAAAAAGTCGCCAAGTTGGCGACATTCCGCCAAATTCGTTGCCAAAATCTCGCCAAGCGTTATGGACGGAAAAATAAGTTGTTCTTACAGAAGATAATTCAGTATATATAATGTATCAGTAATATAATGTTCTTACAGCAGACGTCAATGATTTACTTCATTTCTGCAATCAGCCATTTCTATCGCCTACTCTATGTCTATTCAGCGTCTTTATTTATTTATTTTATTTATGGTTTCGTATTTTCACGCTACAAATCCGTCAAATCTATCCTCATTAGTGAATTTTTAAGTCATTTTTATAAAAAAGCATTTTTTGCCTCTAGTGATATTAGGGAAAGATTGCTTTGCGGTTTCTTGCTTTGAATGCAGTTATGAATTAAAATATTAATAGGACGAACCCGAAGAATTCGGGTGTATGGTAACATAATATGTTTATTTTTTTCAGAAATGTTTCAATTGTAAAATTAAGACAGTATTACATTTTTGTCTACTCCTATGCTAAATGGACATATTCGAAACTTGATCCGAATACTTATATTTTTGTAACACCCCGAATTTTGAACCTAAAATTTTTCAGGGATGTTACTCATTTTTCACAGATAAACACTTAAGCAAAATATTACCTTAAACCACCCCTAGAGAAGTAAGATAGATGGTTTGGAATGATCAAAAGGCATGGACACTGGACATTGTAACGCCACTATACTCTTTTCCTTGGTCTCTATGGTAATATATAATATTCATTAGACAATATCTTCAAACATTGCTTAAATGTAGCAACTTAACTGGAAATAGAATATGTAATTTATTCAAAACTAAATACAAACTGATTAATTGTTCTCTTTGGGGCTGGGGCAACTTTGAAATCTTCAATGGAAACCCCCATATTTTGTTGAGGATTTAGATTCTCCAGAAAAAATGACATGCATTTGACTTACGATTTTGATTCAAGCACCCCGAACATAACAGAAAACTACAACGTCCACATCGTTGTTCCTGGGTAGTGGTAAAAGTAGTTTTAACCGTTTTCTAAACTGAAGTCAGCAGTTGTCGCTGTTAGTGAGGGGAGGGAGTCAATTTTAGCATCATTGGACAGTTTTTTTGAAAATATTGAACACGTATTTTTTTATTTTTCTATCCGAAAGGCATTTCCCGAGACATTCCCATTTTTAAACGTTTGTGCCCCACTTCTGTTTCTCTCGAGTATAGCACAGTTTGTGGGAGCAAAATTTTTTTCTAAAAAATCCAAATCTGCAATAAAAAATAGGGGTTGCCATTGAAGATTTCAAAGTTGCCCCACCCCCGTCACCCAGAGGGGGGGGGGGAGGGGGTCAATTTTGGTATTATTGCATAGCTTTTCTAAAAATATTGAATACGTGTTTTTTTAATTTTTGATCCAAAGTGTATTTCTCGTGATATTGTGCCGTTCAGGAACTTTCTGGACACCCTGTATATATATATATATATATATATATATATATAATGTCTATGTTGCTTACTATTTTACTTTTCTACATTAATATAAGATTACTAATTTTAAAAATACTTCTACAATTTATTGTATATCATTTTGAAATTAGTATTATATTTTTCTAAAGGAATAAGTGCATTACAAATGGTAAGAATAAAGGTAAAACTACATTCCGTCAAAATAATAAGTATGTCAATACCTTTCGTCAATACCAAACAAGTCAATACCCTGCTTGGAACATATATAGACCATCCCGACAATGATTAGGATATATCATTATATAATGCTCAACCCAAATCTTCCCAATTTACGCCTTATTGACGATAAGTCATTTTTATCATCCATTTTATGTCTGTTCAGAACATTTTTGCCATTTATTTAATTTATGGTTCGATATTTTCACGCTACGAAGCTGAGCAAATCCGTTCTCATTAGCGGCATTTCTAGTCAGGGTATTTTTTATTTGTAGGCAAGTAATGAATGCTTGCTTGTAGTGGCAACACGAATAAATATGTCTCTGTTTATTTGTAGGCAAATAGTGCGTGCTTGTAATGGCAATACGAACAAATACGTTTTAGGTTGTGTTACCGTTTCATTAACATGTAATTTGGGCAAAACTATATTAATTCAAACAGTGATTGATCACCATTTAATTATGCTTGACAAAATGTTCGGAAAATTGAATTATTTTTGAGATTTTCGCTCTTTTGCTTTTGAATTAGTGTAAAAAGGAGCTAATAAGAGGCGAGGTGTTCTAAAATTAAATAAATTCTTTAAGTGCAGCTAAAGAGTAAAACTTGACTATATTAACTCTTATTGGCTTATCAACCGTGAATAACCGTGACTTCGGAAGAAGAATTTGACGTAAAGATTAATTTAGCAAAAAGCCGGGCTTTGAAATGGATTCGCGCATATGAAGTGTAGCAGCTGTGAAAGATTTTGAATTAAAATTTAATTTAATAAATTATTATGAAATTAGATGTCTAAAAAATTAATTTCAATATTTGAGAATCCTAATACAAAAGATATAAATTTATATAAGTTATAAATATATATATAAGTTTTTAGAATTTGAATATTAAATTAAACAGATTAAAATACAGGAAAAGAATGAAATCAAAGTAGCACATTTAAATTACAAAAACGCATTTAATATACAGGATCCCATTTAAATCACAATGCATGCAAGTGTACACATTTCGATAAATTATTTAAAAGTTCTTCCTTTCTTGTTATGTCTAGGGTGGGGAGCATGGACAGTTTAAAAATGGGCGTTTCGATATGTTTCGTTTTAATTATTAAAGTTGTGATTCTGCAAATATGCATGCAATTTCACGTATGTATGCTAAATTTCATCTTCCTGTTGTAGTTTTCGGGTAAAAGGGTTAATAAAGGACAGGTAAATGTTGATTTTACTTCGCTAGGAATATAGAATGGACTTCGCCTCATCAGGGATGTAGAATGGACTTCACTTCGCTAGGAATGTAGAATAAACTTCGTTTTAATAGGAATTTAGAATGGACTTCGCTCCAATAGAAATGTAGAATGGACTTCGTTTCGCTAGGAATGTCGAATGGACTTCGCTTTCCTATGAATGTAGAATGGACTTCGTCTCGTCTGGCATGTAGGATGGACTTCACTTCGCTAGGAATATAGAATGGACTTCGCTTCCCTAGGAATGTAGAATGGACTTCGCCTCGTCAGGCATGTAGAATGGACTTCACTTCTGTAGGAATGTAGAATGAACTTCGCTTCCCTAGGAATGTAGAATGGACTTCGTTTCCCTAGGAATGTAGAATGGACTTCGCTTCTCTAGGAATGCAGAATGGACTTCGCTTCCTTAGGAATGTAGAATGGACTTCGCTTCGTCAGGCATGTAGAATGGATTTCACTTCGCTAGGAATGTAGAATGGACTTCGCTTCCCTAGGAATGTAGAATAGACCTTAATAGGAATGTAGAATGGACTTCGCTTCCATAGAAATGTAGAATGGATTTCGCTTCGCTAGGAATGCAGAATGGACTTCTCTTCCCTAGGAATGTAGAATGGACTTCCCTTCGCTAGGAATGTAGAATGGACTTCGCTTCGCTAGGAATGTAGAATGGACTTTGCTTCGCCTGGAATGTAGAATAAATTTCGCCTCACTTGTCTATAATTATCATTTAGTCCCAATTATTCCTAGTGAATTACCAATTATTCCTTCATTCCCGAGCAGATGCAAGAAGTGCATCTAATAACTTACAAATTTGCTTACCTATAGTAAAACAAACATAATGGTATACATGAAATATAAAGCTCGATTTGTCCTTGACAATAGTATCAGAAAAATACATAACTTTTGTAGGTTTTTTTCTATGCCCACAAAAATTGTAGAAAATTTTAAGCTGCTTCATTATTTACTTACTATTAAAACGTGATACTACTTACCATAAAATACTTCCTTATCCAGTAAATCTTTAGAATGTTTATTCTCTCATACTACAGAATATAGTGTAAAGCATTATTTTCACGAAAATTTTCCATTACATGATTTTGATACCAATATATGTTTTCGGACCTTCTGAATACTTTTAGACTAGTTTTACAGTGATGTCCGTCTGTCTGGTCGATTTCTTGTGTACACTATAGTTGCACAAATATTAATGGTATTTCACGAAATTTTATAATTGCTTCTGTTAACGAAAAATATTATCTGGATAGGATTTTTTAAAAATTTGAGAGAAACCTTCGAAATTCATTTGAGATTTTGTATTTTTTGATATGGCTGTATAGGACAAAATTTGACATAATCAAGCATGAAAAAGGTTATTTATGGCTCAATGATTACGAAACAGAATAGTTTCACTCGTTGTAGAGAAAAATATTTCCGATACAATATATGCGTTCGTGACGTCATCCCCCCCCCCATCGGGAACAAGTTGCATTTCCCACCGGGGTGCATTTTCAAACTTGATATCAATCGAAAGATCTTTTCAAACCCTTTAAAATGATTGGTAATGCGCTATAATTGGGATCAATTGGTTCAACGATAAAGATTTTTCAAACCCTTTAAAATGAATACACGCTATAATTGTGATCATTTGGATTAACGCTATATATTTTGGATTGACGATATATATTTTTATATAACCCTTTAAAATGAATGGTAATACGTTATAATTATGATAATTTGGATGAACGATACATATTTTTCAAACCCTTTAAAATAAATGGTAGTACGTTATAATTATGATAGTTTGGATGAACGATACATATTTTTCAAACTCTTTAAAATGAATGGTAGTACGTTATAATTATGATAAATTGGATCAACGATACATATTTTCAAACCCTTTAAAATGAATGGTAGTACGTTATAATTATGATAGTTTGGATGAACGATACATATTTTTCAAACCCTTTAAAATGAATGGTAGTACGTTATAATTATGATAGTTTGGATGAACGATACATATTTTTCAAACCCTTTAAAATGAATGGGAGTACGCTATAATTATGTTAGTTTGGATCAACGATACATATTTTTCAAATCCCTTAAAATGACTGGTAACACGATATAACTGTGATCATTTGGATCAACGATACAGATTTTTCAAAAATGTTCTTATAAAATCTGCAAAAGCAAGCTACTTAAACATTTATTCTGGTACGAGATAGTCAAGTGAAGTTACACTATAGTTATTTAAAAAAATTTCTAGATTACATGTAAACTATATTTAGTAATAAAACTGCCTATCTGCTGCCTGTATCAGATATTTTTTGATGACCTTAAAAGTTCAAAACAGGTCCCTGGATGGCTATATCTGCAAAGGAAACGTCATCTCAACTTTAAAAATAACAGGCGATTCCTACCAGTATAATAATAAATATTTCTACATTAATATATTATTTGTTATTAAGTTTGTTTTTGACATTTCTCGAGGAGCTAGCACAATAAGAAAGATAAGAATAAAAATAGAACCGCCAAACAATCTATCAAACTACTAAACACGACGAAAAACACTATCTAATGAAACATACATTACATCTCAAACAAGTCAATAGTCTTGGCGCACATAGATCATAAAGACAATTATGATATATCACTATCTAATACCTAGTTCATGACTGCTGAGATTTATGTATTCTCGACAATCACCCATTTTGTCGTCTGCTTTATATCCATTCATCGCCTTTTTGCTATTGATATAATTTATGGTTCGGTATTTTCCCGCTATAAATGAACGACGACATATATGTCTTGAATAAAAACTGAGTTCCCATAGCGATTGGCAAAATTTATATAAGCGGGTATTTTGTGTTCAAGTGACTTCAAAGACATATACGAACATATTGGGTTTTTATTTCATCCTTTAGATTTCGTTAGCATGTGTAATTGATATAAAAGAAAAATACAGGGAAGCAGACGGAGTGAATGTATTTTAGCTTTCTGTTAGAGTGTTGTTGTTGCTGTTGAGACCCAGACCGTCCGACCTACCATAAAGGTGTAAGATAACTGATTGGACGGCCGGGACATGCCACCCGATTTAGACCGAAACCCAGTGGGGGAGGCAGCCACAGGGACCGTACCCTCCTTCCCCTACCACCAACCTCTCGGAAGGACTTAGGGACCCACATGTTTAATGTGATCGTACTCCGCATGAACACGGCGGCAGTTGCGGCAACGTGCAAATCCAGCTCGCAAACCACCGGGTTACCGCGCCCGAAAAGGGGCAACAGCACGCGGTGTTCCCAGGTGGTCACCTACCCAAGTACTAACCGCGCCTGATGTGGTTTGACTTCGGTGATCTAACGAGAACCGGTGTTATCAGCACGGTACGACCGTTGGCTTCTGTGAAAACATGCACATATACATGGAGTCACCAAGGAGGGATTTGGAGGTTATAATCCCCCAGGATCCTATCGAACCCATTGTATTTCAAAGAACTGATATATGGAGAAATATAAAACAAAATATGGCATTACTCCCCCCACCCCTTTCAGAATTTGATACTGATCATATAATTTCGTTTATTACAAAGACTATTATTTTACAATTTTTGATGAGTTCTTGCAATATGTATTTTTATATTTTGTTTATATAAGATTACACTTTAAAAAGATGCACCCGGTTGCCTTGTAAGGAGAGGAAAGTTTTCTAAAATAAAAAATTTAATATAAAATTTGTCCTTTTTACTTTCCCTGCAATACATGGTAATGTATAGGGAAAGTATTGGAATCATGCCGAAAATCGCAACTCGAGATTTCGACGGATCTACACGTTTTGGGACCTCTAGAATACGAGAATACAATTTTTAGCGTTACGTCTGTGTGTGTGTCTGTATGTCTGTCTGTGTATCTGTCTGTGCAATGTATGCATCCACTCTAACTCAAAAACTAATGGATCGAATTTCATAAAATTTGGTAGGTAAATCACGTGTGTGTAACCCTGGTTCTGATTAGTTTTTGGTACGATTTGGAAGAAAACAATCCGCCTTATTTTACAAAATGACCCGCAAACATTGGCTGTATCCGCAATCTAGCTGAAAAACCAATAGATCAAATTTCACAGAATTTGGTAAATAAATCACTTGTGGATTACCCTGGTGCTGATTATATTGTGGTACGATTCGAAAAAAAGTAATATTTTTTTTTTGCGAAATGACCCGCAAAAATCGTCAAACTCTAAAATAAAAACTACATATGCTCAAATATATCAAGTGAATGCTTGTTCTGAACATGATTTTTAACAATGAAAAAAATAAGACTTACCCCATTACACTAGGATTAGCCGTTCTCGGGTTATTTTAGTTTTTCCACATGGACGCTGCGCCACCATTGAAATAAAGTCCAGTTACCGAATGAGAACGAATATTGAATTAAAAGCGCCAGTGCCGTTTTAAATAATTGTGTTCTTTATTTTGTGCAATTAAACTCAATGGATTATTGAAGAAATAGAGAACGTGAATATGAGTCTGCAGAGAAAGTCATGTGCTGCCCACATCATATTTTTATGATTGTAGCTTTCACATTAGATAAGGCTGGGATACTTTGGTGCTCTGCTTTAATTTCAAGTGACACACGAGTTGGTTCAACATACAGTTTAAAGTTGATTTCGTAACAGTATGAGAGCACATGCTTTCTATCCGTATCCGGCGTTCGAATCTGTTTTTGTAAATCTGAAGGCGAGGTAATGAACCATTTGAACATAATGAATCTTAAACTAAAGTCTCGTCTTAATATAATTACAGCCCTATATAGTATGTTAAGCACCTAGTTGTTAAGCATCTGTTGTTAAGAGTATGTTGTTAAAAGTTATATTCCTTGGCATGGAAAGCTGTGCCTTTCCCATAAGAAAATATCTGACCTTTTCAAACTCTTTTTTCCCCGTAAAGAAAATTCAAGGAATTTTTGTCAATGCATGCATAATTCTGTATCATACAACGACTAAGGAATGAATTACACAGCCAAATTGCCAAAGGTAGAACCTTGAAACTTTGTATGCAGGTGGGATTTGACCTATAAGTAATGAGAACAATTTAAAATCAATCTTGGAATTGTGTTCAAGATTTTATAATTCTTGGAGGTTTCTATTTTGTTGGAACAGTCTTTCAGCTATACCTCAAGAACCGCCAGACACGCAAAATTCATTTTTATACCATCATATATAAATGCATAAAACCTTCAGATTTATTGGTGCATTAATAACTTACCAATATATGAACCAAAGTGGTACCGTAATTACCTAAATTTCTTACAAAAAGTTATTTAATATATTGGACTAAATTCTATATTTTTAGTTAAGAAATACCAACCATCTTAAAAGAATGTTTATTTAAAGCACAAGGCATTAATTTCCTTCGCATTTGGTACTTGAGACACAGCGCTTTCGAAATTTTAATTTGCACTAATGCATCTTTTGTTAGAATCTAACTAACGGAAATCCATCTTCCACTTCGTAGATAAAAGCGTGTGTGTGGCCATTAAACAAATTCTTACGCCATACTTAAAAGTTTCATCATCTTCTGTCCATTGAATAAACACTTTGTGTCAATTAAATATTTGACGAAAAGAACTAATAAGGGAATAAAGCGTTGTTTACCAATTCCCGAATTTTAGAACCTGTATACAATCTCTGTGTTAGACCTAAGAGGAAATAATGTACTGCCACTGTAAACGTACTTTTAAAATAAATATATGTTGTTTTAAAAAAAAAAGTGTAATGAAATTTATTCCGGGAATATTCAAACAACAACCAAGAATTTTGCTTTATTAATTGAAGAATAGAAACTATTCACGGGCAAAATTTACATCAAAATTCAATTAATATTTTATTATTATGCCATGAAACAAATAGCTATTGGCGAATTATTTGGCACTAAATCCGAATTATTTGACACTAAATTATTTAGCACTAAATCCGGGATAATAGTATTAATAGATTTGTAGCACAATATTATATATGAAACGTGAACATATTTGACGATAAAATATTATTTTATGTAATTATTTTTACAAATTTACTGTAAAAACGTACAATATCTCAAGTTCGTACTAACATTCTAAAATATGTGTCAATTATTTCATCTGTACAAAAGTTTGATTTCTTATGTACCAATGTTTCCATTTGTACCAATGTTTCATTTGTTCAGTCAATGCTGATAGGTTCAAAATTGTATCTATAATTTCTGGAATCTAGACGCTTTAATATCCCTGAAATCCAAACAATTTCTCTAAAGTAACGTCAGTGTCTATCTATAAATTAGTTGTCGAGAAACATCTTAAAATTTTTTTCATGAAATGCATTAAGAGTTTCATGCAGTATGTTCTCATGACGGATGCTAGTATATTTTCCTGTAATATTTGAATTTTTGCCTATAATATTGATCTCTTTCTGAACTTTCGTACGAAAAATATTCTTGTAAGGAAATATTAAAAAATCCGAGGTGAAATAATTTATTCTCATTACGAGCAGCGGTGCGATAAAATCTAAGATCAGATAAATCGTCAGAAAATGTTTTATCTATAATACGTAATTTATTATAAAAATATTTCAATTATTTATATATATTACACTTTGCTTAAAAGACTCTTACTAGCCAGGTAATAAAATGAAACTAACAAAATAAAAAATAAAATAGTTTCGCTTTAAAAAGCTCTTAAAACCCAAGAAATTTTACGTTTGCCACGTTTATATGCAAACAATTAGTTTACCTATCCTTTATTACTTGAGACACTGTTCAAATTTTAATTTATAGTAATACATCCATTGTTAAAACGTAGCGAAAATTAATTTTTCATATCATTTAAGGATATAAAATGCCATTAAACAAATCCATGCATCATATTTAATATTTTTTTTATCTTTTATTCCTGTAATAAAAATATTTTAATTAAATATCTTTAGAACAGAACGAAATTTAATTTATAAAAGTGCTTTGCAATTTATAAGTTAAATTTTATTTTCGCTCGCTTAGAAAATATGTTCAGATTAAATGTTCAACGAAATATAAAACCACTAACTGCTTTGAAACTAAAAGGTGTAAATCATCACCTTTTACTTTCTCTGCTACGCATGGTAATGTATAAAGTATTGGAATGATGTCGAAAATCGCAACTCAAATTTTCGACGGATCTACACGTTTTGGGACCTCTAGAACACGAAAAACCTAATTTTAGAGTGACATCTGTATGTGTGCCTGTCTCTGTGTGTCTGTGTGTGCAATGTATGTATCCATTTTAACTCAAAAGCAAATTAACCAAATTTCATAAAGTTTTATAGGTAATCACTTGTGGGTGACCCTGGTGCTAATTAGAATTTGGTACAATTCGGGACTACGGAGACAACGTTTTTTTTTTGCGAAATGGCACGCAAAAATTATCTGTATTCCTTCTAACTAAAAACCTAATTGATCAAATTTCACAAAACTTGGGAATAAGTATGTTATCTTGATGCTGATTAGATTTTGGTACCTTTCAGAAGAAAAGATTTTGTATTTTTGCGAAATGGTCCACAAAAATCGTCAAAATCTTAAATAAAATGCTACGTAAGCTCAAATGTACCAATTAAATACTTGTTTCATATGTAATTCTTTACTACAAAATGAATAAGACCAACCCCATTATTCTTGGACTAACCACTCTCGAGATATTTGAGTTTTATCGCGTTTTTGCTCCGCCGGTTTAGAGAATAACTGTGGTTACCAAATGAAAACGAAAGCTGAATTAAAAGTGTGAATCCATTGTCATTTTAATTAATTATGCATGTTATGTAGTGCAATTGAACTCAATTTAATGAAATATTAATAAAATAAAGAGAAAATAAATTTGAGTCTGTAGAGAAAGTCATGTGCGGCTCGCAACAGATTTTTTTTCTTTTTCCATTGTAAAACAATTATTTTGTCTCTATATATTAAAAAAAATCTGATGTGAACAACACATGACTTTCCTTACATAATGCAATGAATTTATTACTTTTACAGTTAAAAAAATGTTATTCTTATAGTAGATACTTATATTCTTTACAAGATATTGAATTTTCTTCAATTAGTCGTCATTTTCCTTGATTTAGCTTCATTTTTATCAATTTGGCGAAATTTTTGTTAATTTGGCAACAATTAAAAATGTCGCCAAGTTGGCGATATTCCGCCACAATAGGAATTTTTTTTTTTCATTTTATATAACTTTTTGATAATTTTTTGAAAAATGTGCAATATCTCGAGAACGGTCCATGTTAGCGTTCTAAAATTTATGTCAATCATTTTCTAATGAAAAATTACATAAGAAATGTCTATTTGCGTAACTTTATTAGCGGTTTTGATTTTTTGACGATTTTTTCAAAATTTCACTCGAAAATTTAGGGGGGTTCTGAACATTCGATTGCGTATAAAAACAATAGGCTTCCAGTGTTTACGGATTGTGATTTTTGTGCGCAATTTCGTTTGAATCGGTCCATTCGTTCGTTAGTTATCGTCTCCACAGACTCACTGACACACACACACACACACACACATACTTTCACACACACACACACACACACACACACAGACATCACTTCAAAAATGTTTAATTCGTGATCAGGGATGCTTGAAACGTGCTCTCCCGTCGAAAACTCAAATTCGAATTTTCGACCCTGCCACAATATTTTCTTTATACATTATGTATATAAGGAAAGTAAAAAAATTCCAAACAAGTATGCATGAAAATTAGTAAATAAGACTGGAACTGAGTAGATAATACCTACGGCCTACGGAACCTACGGCGTCAAATGATTTGAAATTTTGGATTATGTTTTATAATACTATGCCTTACAGTTACAATTGAATAAAATTGCCATTAGTTACAATTGAATAAAAATATCTATTTTTCTTCCATGTTAAAGTGAAACTTATATTTTTACTTTCCTTATATACATAATGTATAAGGAAAGTATTGTGACGGGGTCGAAAATTCGAATTTGAGTTTTCGACGGGAGAGCACGTTTCAAGTATCCCTGAACACGAATCGAACAATTTTGAAGTGATGTCTGTGTGTGTGTCTGAAAGTATGTGTATGTGTGTGTGAAAGTATGTATGTGTGTGTGTGAAATTATATGTGTGTGTGTGTGTGTGTGTGAAAGTATGTGTGTGTGTGTGTGTGTCAGTGAGTCTGTGGAGACGATAACTGACGAATGGACCGATTCGAACAAAATTTGGTACAGAAGTTACAATCCATAAGCACAGGAAGCCTATTGTTTTTATTCGCCATCGAATGTTCAGAACCCCCCTAAATTTTCGTGTGAAATTTTGAAAAAATCGTTAAAAAATTAAAACCTCTAATAACGTTACGTAAATAAACATTCCGTTTGTAATTTTTCATCAGAAAGCGATTGACATAAATATTAGAACGCTAACATGAACCGTTCTCGAGATATTGCACGTTTTTCAAATAAATTTATCAAAAAATCCCATAAATAGAAAAAATATATTAACCGTTGAGAAACATGTTCACTTTTCATATGTAATATCATGCGATCAATTTGGTGACATCATTCTCTTGAATCTAGCTCGTTACAGTCATGAGAAAAGATACTTTGAGTAATACTTTTGTATTTGAACGCCAATAGTCATTTATCTGCTATAAGAATAACTTATTTTTCCACCCATAACGCTTGGCGAGATTTTGGCGACGAATTTGTCGGAATGTCGCCAACTTGGCGCATTTTTGAAATGTTGCCGAATTAACGAAAATCTGGCTATCTGGATATGGATAAAAATGACCCTAAATCTATGAAAATCACAATAAATTGTCGAAATTTCAATATCTTGGTAAGAATATAAGTATCTACTATAAGAAACACCTATATTTTTTACTGTAAAAGTAGTAGATTATTTGCATTATATAAGGAAAGTCATGTGTTTCCCACATCAGATTATTTTCAAAGTCTTTCCTTCATTTATCTTCAAAATTTAACGATTGTCGAAACCGCTGTTGCCATTTCAAAAGAAGTAATATTTCCTGTATACATGAAAACTGAAGCTATCGTTGAGCCTTTTGTTATCTTTGGCTTTCGTTATCTTCAGATTAAAATGTCTTATTATTGTAAATATGTAACTGAAAACTACATATTTACACATCGCGTGCGGGATGAAAGAGCTCACAGAGTGAGATTCTACGACTGACGTCAGCAAGTAAAGGATGGAAAACCAACCGCCGCATTAAGCCTGCGTAGCAGATGGAACGAAGGATATCACGAACCGAGCTCATACGTTTAGTGATGAATTTTGAAATGGATTATTACAATACTATAATATGTAGACTATATAGCTAATTCTGGATGCAATCAATATTAATAATTTGTCAAGTTAGTTTTACGTGAAATATAAGTTAACTAAAACGAATTACTCAGCATTTCCTGGGTCTTAAATTAGCGCCCGCTACTTAAATGACACATTTACACATAACTCTACTCAATTCCAAATTATTTCCTCAAATCCTAAACCGTAGCCAAATTCCTACGCACGCTATCCGCAAAATAAAAAAAAAATCTGATGTGGGCAACATATGACTTTCCTTATATAATGACTGAATGCATTTACTACTTTTACACTTTAAAAAAAATGTTATTTTTATAGTAGATACTTATACTCTTTCTAAGATATTTAATTTTCTTCAATTAGTCGTCATTTTCATTGATTTAGCGTCATATTTATCCTTTTGGCGAGATTTTCGTTAATTTGGCAACATTTAAAAGTATCGCCAAGTTGGTGAAATTCCGCTAAATTCGTCGCCAAAATCTCGCCAAGAATAGACGGAGAAATAAGTTATTCTTACAGCAGATAAATGACTATTGTGCTTTCAAATACAAAAGTATTACTCAGAGTTCCTTTTCTCGTGAATGCAACGAGTTAGATCCCTGAGAATTATGTCATCCAATTTATCGCATGATATTACATATGAAAAGTAAACGTGTTTCTCAACAGTTATAATATTTTTTTTAATTTATGGGATTTTTTTGAGAAATTTATTTGAATAATGTGAAATATCTCGAGAACAGTTCATGCTAGCGTTCTAAAGTTTATGTCAATCGTTTTCTAAGGAAAAATTACATAAGAAATGTCTATTTGCGTAACTTTATTAAAGGTTTTGATTTTTTGATGATTTTTTCAAAATTTCACTCGAAAATTTAGGGGGGGGGGCTGAACATTCGATTGTGTTTTAAAACAATAGGCTTCCAGTATTCATGGATTGTGATTCTTGTACCCAATTTCATTTGAATCGCTCTATTCGTTCGTCAGTTATCGTCTCCACAGACTCACTGACACACACAGACATCACCTCAAAAATGTTCGATTCGTGATAAGGGATGCTTGAAACGTGCTCTCCCGTCGAAAATTCGAATTCAAATTTTCGACCCCGTCACAATACTTTTCTTATACATTATGTATATAAGGAAAGTAAAAACAATAAGATAAATAAATAAGTAAATAAAAATAAGTGATTCAAAATAGAATCCTTTCTCTAGGACCCTAGTTATAATCCAAAATTGGCTTATTTTTGGCACCAAAATTGGACAAATATGAAAATGTGGACATTTTGACAGAATTGTCACAATAATGACTTCAAGTATTGGGACAATATTGAAAAAATATTATGCCAATATTTCCAATGTAACACAAATATTAGCATAATATTGTAACGAAATTATTAGCCAATATAACCCAAACATTTGCCCAATATTGGGATTCCATTGGGGATTTTTTCCAGTGTAATGCCAAGATATAAAATATTGGACTAATATTAAATGCTAGTAGGGGAGAGAAGGCTTTGAGCGCACGCTCAGTCACATACATCAGACCGCAGAAAAGTCGATGGGGATATGCGTAAAATGAGTTTTATGTGCAACCGTCAAAAATTAACTAAAATTAAATTACTTATTGTTTTTACTTTCCTTGTATACATAATGTATAAGGAAAGTATTGTGACGGGTTCGAAAATACGAATTCGAGTTTTCGACGGGAGGGCACGTTTCAAGCACCCCTGTTCACGATTCGAACATTTTTGAGGTGATGTCTGTTTGTGTGGGTGTGTGTGAAAGTATGTGTGTGTGTATGTGTGTGAGTGTGTGTGTGTGTGTCAGTGAGCCTGTGGAGACGATATCTCGCGAACAAATAGAGCGATTCGAATGAAATTTGGTACCAAAATTACAATCCGTGAATACTGGAAGCCTATTGTTTTTGAACTTAATCGAATGTCCAGAACCGCCTAAATTTTCGAGTGAATTTTTGAAAAATCATCAAAAATCAAAACCTTTAATACGGTCACGCAAATAGACATTTCTTATGTAATTTTCCCCTAGAAAACGATTGGCAAAAACTTTAGAACGCTAGCATGAACCGTTCTTGTGATATCGCACATTTTTGAAATACATGTATCAAAAAATCCCATAAATTAAAAAAATGTATTAACTGTTGAGGAACATGTTCACTTTTCATATGTAATATCATGCGATAAATTGGGTGACATCATTCTTGTGGATCTAGCTCGTTCCATTCATGAGAAAAGATTCTTTGAGTAATATTTTTGTATTTGAACGTCAATAGTTACTTATCTGCTATAAGAATAATTTTATCTGCTATAAGAATAACCGTCCATAACTCTTGGCGAGATTTTGGTGCCGAATTTGGCGGAATGCCGCCAACTTGGCGACTTTTTTAAATGTTGCCAAATTAGCGAAAATCTCGCCAAATGGATAAAAATGACGCTAAATCAATGAAAATGACGACTCATTGAAGAAAATTCACTATCTAGGAAAGAATATAAATATCTACTACAAAAAAACCCCTATTTTATATTGTAAAAGTAGTAAATTCATTGCATTATATAAGGAATGTCATGTCTTGCCCATATCAGATTTTTTTTCTTTAAAACGCGAAGATATACACGCAACTTGCTTCCCAACTGCCGTACCGTGCTGAAAACACCGGTTCTCATTAGATCACCGAAGTCAGCCAGCATCGGGCGCGGTAAATACTTGGGTGGGTGACCACCTGGAAACACAGCTTGCTATTGGCACATTTCGGGCGCGGTAGTCCGGTGGTTTGCGCGCTAGATGTGCACTCTGCCACAACTGCCGCTGTGTTCATGCGAAGTACGATCACGTTAAACATGTGGGTCCGTAAGTCCTTCCGAAAGGTTGGTGGTAGGGGAAGGAGGGTGCGGTCCCTGTGGATGCCTCCCCCACTGGGTTCCGGTCTAAATTGGGTGGCCCTTCCCGGCCGTTGAAACAGTTACCTTACACCTTTCTGGTAGGTCGGACGGTCTGGGTCTCAACAACAACAACGCAACTTGCTTGACAAGGTATAGAATTGTGCTAATGCTGCTTATTTGGATGCAGCGAAGAAGTATCAGATAATCTAAAAATTGCAAATTTCAATATATTTTAAAATAATAATAATAAATATGAAGAATTTAGACGATATATTCGGTTATTCGAAATCGTAAAAATCGCGCTAAAACATAAAATAACTAACAACAACTTTAAAGAAAAATAGGCATACGACGCTTAGACTTCCCTCTGCAGATCGCACAGACACATAGAATCGCATATAGATATATTAATTTATTAAGTAAGATAGAATTCTTCCAAATAATTCTACATGTTGTCATCTAAAAAACATGCCAAATGTTCCAAAGTTAATAATACTGTACCAAGGATCTCACATCATTATTTTCACCGTGAAAAAATAAATGCATTGCATTATATAGGGGAAGTTATGTGCTTGCGACAGCAAAGACATCTGATCAAAGATGCTTGGAACCTGTACCCGAATTATAAGAACGGAGGAGAAGCTAGCTTTTGCTCAGTGATTATAATGTCGGTCTAGTAAGCAAAGGGTCCCTGGTTCGGGGCCCGGCGGCGCTCCATCGCCACATGCTTTTCACATCAGATATTTTTACCCAAGTCTTAATCACTTAGACTGAGGAGTGCGAATCCCTGGAAGTGCGAAACCAGTTCATGTATGCTCATGTATTCCTGCACTAAAAGCATTGTTTCAAGGTTTGAAAACCAACCCCTATTGATGAGTTTTGTGACTATGGAGAATTTTATGCTTAAATAAAAGGAAATTTTAATGAGATATTAAGTTATAATATATAAAGTTTAAAATAAGATACTACTCTGGAATTTCTAAACTTCTGATCTTTTTCTATGCATACATGCCGAAGATGTTTTTACATATTAAACACAAATACTTGAATAATATTGTTCCTTGATATGAATATTTATATTTAGAAAATTTTGTTTCCAGCTTAAAGCTTTTTTCCGGGTGGCAAAAATATAATTTTAGCAAGACTTTCATACTCTATAATTTTCAAAATATTTTTATAAGTATTTCTGTGAAATAAAAAGACAACATTTAGTTTTGATAGCCGGGTGTTTCTTCTACATGAGCTGCTTTTTCTTATAAAATATTAAAGAGCAATATTAACATTTTCGACGATTCTTGTTTGGTTTATTAAAAGTTAAACCAAATAAACATTTTTCAAATTTCTATTTGCTTTATAAGAGCATATGACTTCACATAAATTTACATTTTGATTCAGTCTCGAATTCATTACATGGCTGGAGTAACGTAGCTGGTAGAATTCTTGAACGTTATTCGAGAGACTTGAGTTCGATCGTCGGTTCAGTTGATATTTATTTTCTGCTCGAATAAAGCTTTGTTGAAATTTAAAATCAATTTAAATGTATGTGACTACCCACCAATGAAGGGCCTTAGTGGCCAAAAATGGCGTTCCTTTTATTACTTTCCTTATATATATAATGTATAAAGAAAGTATTGTGACGGGGTCGAAAATTCGAATTCGAGTTTTCGACGGGAGAACACGTTTTAAGCATCCCTGATCACGAATCAAACATTTTTGAAGTGATGTCTGTGTGTGTGTGTGTGTGTGTGTGTCAGTGAGTCTGTGGAGACGATAACTGACGAACGAATGAACCTATTAAAACCAAATTTGGTACAAAAATCACAATCCATAAACACTGGAAGCCTATTGTTGTTATACGCAATCGAATGTTCAGAACCCCCCTAAATTTTCGAGTGAAACTTTGAAAAAATCGTCAAAAAATCAAAACCGCTAATAAAGTTACGTAAATAGACATTTCTTATGTAATTTTCCATTAGAAAACGATTGACATAAATTTTAGAACGCCAACATGAACCGTTCTCGAGATATTGCACATTTTTCAAAAAAAATTATCAAAAAGTTATATAAATTAAAAAATATATATTTCCTATTGAAAAACATGTTCACTTTTCATATGTAATACGGTGCGATAAATTTAGTCACACCATTCTCGTCTTCCCGACCGTCCAAACAGTTACCTTACACTTTTCTGGTAGGTCGGACGGTCTGGGTTTCATCAACAACAACACCATTCTCGTGGATCTAGCTCGTTCCATTCATGGAAAAAGATACTTTGAGTAATACTTTTGTATTTGAAGGCCAATAGTCATTTCTCTGTTGTAAGAATAACTTATTTCTCCGTTCATAACACTTGGCGAGATTTTGGCGACGTATTTGGCGGAAGGTCGCCAACATGGCGGCATTTTTAATTGTTGTCAAATTAACAAAAATCTCGCCAAGTTGATAAAAATGACGCTAAATCACTGAAAAATGACGACTAATTGAAGAAAATTAAATATCTTGGAAAGAATATAAGTATCTATTATAAGAATAACATTTTTTTTAACTGTAAAAGTAGTAAATTGATTGCATTATATAAGGAAAGTCATCTGTTGCCCACATCAGATTTTTTTTTTACTGTAGTTGTTTTGTTACTATGCAAGAATGATTAAAAACTGCATTTTGATATCTGAACAAGTTCTTCTGTTTTATAAAGAATATTCATTATATGTTTGCTTTGCCATATTTTAATACATTTTGATGATATTGTACAGCAAAATAATGTAATACAGAATAAAAATTTAACCAGTTAAAGGCAACGTACTTTGACTGCAACAGGCGCAACTAAAAAGAAAAAAACAGCAATAATCTATACATTTTCGGCAAATCTATGAAGTTTTTATTAGAACGAGTTTTTGTTTCACTTTGTTAACTTTTACTTGAAATGTCTTTTAAATTATAAAATATAGATATTAGATATAGTGAGTAACAGATATTTTAGTAGAAAATGTAGTTTCTAGAATCATGATTTTATTTTACATAGCTCTTATAGTTCTTGAGGAATTAGCTTGCTAGGTTGAACGAGATTAATAATTTCTGTTTGTAGTGCTTATATCTCAAAACTAAAAGTAACTGCAAACTATAATTAGTTTATAGTTAGTTCTTCGAAAGTCCCATAAGGATATGTAACTGGATTTGTATGGAGTTTAGTTTTGAAACATAGTGGTTACAATTTGATGTTTTCATATTTGTTAATGTTTTCTATTGGAAGAGAAAGCCGCAACATTTAAACTATCACGAGTGTTGCTGTTCAATGTGCTTTCTTCCTTAGTGAAATATGAGTTCACAAGCACTGTATATTTTGGTTAGTTTTGAATAAATTATGAAGACAAGTGAACTTGAATATTTTAAATATATGTATTTACTGATTGATGAGGTTTGAACTGAAACAATAAGAGTATGAAATTAAAGTACGCATTTATGTGCCGCCAGGTAAGTTTATAGAATCATCTGAATCCTAAATGTCGTCAGAGATATTTTATACATTTATTTTATATTTCGACAAACAAGTTTAAAATAATTTGATATTTTGATTTGAAGTCAAATGGTTGAGATATTCAACTGAAATCGTATCAAAACTGAAAGTGGAAGTAAGAACTGAAAAATTACTAACTGAAACGTACTAAAACTGAAAGTGGAAGTATCTACCTAAGAATAGATAAGAACAGATCTAGCTAAGAACAGATAAGAACACAGATCTAGCTAAGAACAGATCTAGCTAAGAATAAATCTAGCTAAAGACAGAAATCTATATAAGAACAGTGTGGTGCGCTAACAAAAAGATACAAGAACTTAAATTAATGTTTAACTTTATTTATCATTACGTTGTGCGTTGTGTTTGCAATAACCCTCCATTTATTTATCATTACATATCTATCTTTATGTCTTAACATGGCCTTAAATTCATCATAGTGGATTTATTAACTAAATAGCACATTGCTTTATTGTGCCGCTATAAACCCTCCAATTATTTACTTTGCGTGAATCCTGTAAAGGAATATTAATTATTGCGTTACCAAAAGGATTACACCAATTTAACATTAACAATAACATTTATTAACAACACAAATCTTTAACTATTCAATTAGAAAACTTTATCATATTAAGTCGGTGGGAACATTGTGAGACCATTAAACTCGCCTAAAATATATATATATGCGACCTGATTTTTCAATGGGTACGTACCTTCAAGTCTGTCTTGGGTTTTGTCACCGCCACATAAGTTGCCGATCATCTATCTCACCGAAATAACTCGCAGTATTCTTTTACCGACTCGTGATATCGACGATATCTTTTACTCATGGCGCGCACACCCGCACTTATTGCATTCTCTTATTATCTGCACAAGTCATACTGTCATGTCTCCATCTCAGTCGTATTATATCATCACTGCTCTAGTTGTTGATCAGTGTCATTCTTAAGTCATGATCCCAGTTATCTTTTTAAGTCATATTGTACAAGTTATCTGTTCCAAGTCATGTTAGTATGTCTATCTGATTCTCGGGTCACAGGTTGTGGTTCCCTCTTTCTCGGGGGCGCCATATCCCCCCTTGCTTTCATTTGAAGCATTGAATGTGACGTAACAAGTACTTTCTCCATTGGTTAATCCTTTAACCAATGGAACCATTCCACATCCTCGTACGGGCCAGCTCGGCCCCCCTTGTCTTGGCGATCCTAAATTTATGGTTTCTGACCTTTAGGTTCATGGGTTGTAAAACCCGGTGCCATCCAGACTTACAGTATTGTTTGTCGTCTTGGACACAATAAATTACACATATAAACCTGTCTCATCAAATGTGAGATCTATTTCTGGTCTCACAAACAGATAGGGAGTAATCTGTAACCCTTTGAAAGCCATACAAAGATATATAATCGAATTTCAAATCAGGTTTTTAAATTTCAGAATAGAGTAGTTATAATTTGGACAATATTAATATTTTGAACAGTTTCGCAAAATTGGTTCTAATTTCGATATTTTGATATTTTGACCTGTTTTGGAAACGTCTACAGAAAAGAAAGACGCTCACAAAAAAGAACATTATTCACACAATATCGTTATTCGGCTGCATCGGAAGGGAACCGCCGTCGACTTTTCTTTTAATTGAAATCTCCTTGAGAAATAAATTTGACTCAAGGAACGTTCAGGGGTTACGGACGGGTATAAACGGTTATCTCGTTTCCAAAGAATATTCGTGGAGAGAAAAAGAACTTCTTAATCAGAATGAATGGGGAGGATTCATATAGAAGTTCTCTGTACCACTCATTATTTCTATAAATGAAAAAGTATTTCAATATGGAAATGTGTATTTTGAAAGATTCACTACCACTCTATTACAACAGCCAGAATAGATTAAGAGAATATAGTCACACTTCATTTAGGAATTGATAAACAAATTAATTTTATAAATTAACGATATTTTTATAAATTAATTTTCTCTAAATACATAGTACAATTTGCTACTTCCCCTATATATATTATAATGTATACGGACAGTATTGTGACGGCGTCAAAATTAGAATTCGAGTTTTTGACGAAAGAGTGCTTTTCAAACATCACTGAACTCAAATCGAATATTTTTGAGGTGACGTCTGTGTTGTATGTGCAGGTTGATGTGTGTGTGTGTGTGTGTGTGTATATTGTGTATGTATGTCTGTGTGTGTGTGTATGTCTGTGTGTGTGTGTATGTCTGTGTGTGTGTGTGTTGAAGGCCCAGACCACACGACCAACCCAGGGGGTTTATGGTATCAAGTTGTGTGGCCGTGTGTGTGTGTGTG
This sequence comes from Amaurobius ferox, assembly GCA_951213105.1. Classification (NCBI taxonomy): domain Eukaryota; kingdom Metazoa; phylum Arthropoda; class Arachnida; order Araneae; family Amaurobiidae; genus Amaurobius; species Amaurobius ferox. Next base: position 34,727,476 of record OX578135.1, on the reverse strand, counting down.
TGTGTGTGTGTGTGTGTGTGTGTGTGTGTATGTCTGTGTGTGTGTGTGTATGTCTGTGTGCGTGTGTATGTGTGTGTGTGTGTGTGTGTGTGTGTGTGTGTGTGTGTGTGTGTGGATGCGATACCTCACGAAAGGATAGTTTTAAACATAATAACACTTTAACATTTGCGCATTTTGTGTACGTTCGTGTGTGGGTCTATAAGTCTACTGAAAAGCTTCATTCTTACGCTTCATTCTTACTCTTCATATCGCTTCATTCTTACGAACGAATGAAGCGATACGAAAAAATAGTAGTACAATTATTACAATTAGTGAACACAGTAACCCTATTGATTTTAAACGCAATTGAATGTTCAGAAGATATCCCCCCCCCTCCAACTCAACTTTTCGAATGATCTTTTAAAAAAAAACATTAAAACACCAGAACTTTTGCTAAAAATATTTAAAAAATAATTATAGCTTACATAATTTTTCATTAGAAAATGAATAATGCTAAGTTTAAAAATATTAACATGAATCGCTCACAAGATACAACACGCTTTAGAATAAATTTATCAAAAAGTTATATAACATTAAAATAAGTAGCATCTTTAAGTAGATGATATTGACGATAAAGTTTGAGAAATATTGTCAAGTTGGTGACGTTTTGAAAATGTTTCCAAGTTGAGGAAAATGTCGCCAAATTGACAAAAATAACCCTTAATTAATGACGCCAAAAGTGATGAATATTCATTATTTTCTAATGATTAAAAAAGTTTAATATATGGATAATATTGTTTAGCGGATGCTAAAAATGTTTCTAATTGTTACATTATATTTGTGCGAAATATAAGTTTCTATTACTCTGGTCTTCCAGCTTTAATAAAAAGTTTAGAGCCGTGCAAAATAGTTAATATGACACTTCGAAATAGTTTTATGCATTATCATCCCGAAAAACGCTCAATGTTAATGTACAATTGAAAGTTAAAACATTGTGCCGTGCATCTCATGCGTCATTAATTTTCCGTAAAAGCAGCATTGCATTATGTAGTGAAGAACATATGTGTCCCATCTCATATCAGATTTTTTTTTTATTTGTGTATACAACTTCATATGCTACGTAATATTTCATATACCTAGTAATTAGAAAAATAATCTTCATCATCCGACTTATTTGTCTTCGCTAAACATTTTTTTTCTGTATATTCGGTGAAATAAATTCGATTTGGTGACTTCCTACAGGATTAGAGGAAAAAGAAGAAAATCGTCTGCAGCTCAAGAGTACATTCAAAGAAAGTGCACTCAAGAGAATAGAGTGAACAGTTGTAATCGAAATGAATGACAAAGATTTAAAGAAAGCTCCTTCTATATACTTTTAGGCAAGTTGTTAAACTCATTCATTTTGATATACGTACAGCTCATACTGCTGCTAAAGATTACAGTAAAAAAAATCTGATGTGGGCAACACATAGCTTTCCTTATATAATGCAAAGAATTTACTACTTTTACAGATAAAAAAAACGTTATTCTTACAGTAGATACATATTCTTTCCATGATATTAAATTTTCTTCAATTAGTGGTCATTTTCATTGATTTAGCGTCATTTTTATCCATTTGGCGAGATTTTTGTTAATTTGGTTATTTGGACGTTGGTTAATTTTGTTAATTTTTTAAACAATTAAAAATGTCGCCAAGTTGGCGACGTTCCGCCAAATACGTCGCCAAAATCTGGCCAAGCGTTATGTACGGAGAAAAAAGTTATTTGTACAGCAGATAAATGACTATTGGCGTTCAAATACAAAAGTATTACTCAAAGTATCTTTTTTCATGAATGGAACGAGCTAGATCCACGAGAATGATGTCACCCAATTTATCGCAAGGTATTACATATGAAAAGTGAACATGTTTCTCAATAGGAATTATTTTTTTTCATTTCATATGACTTTTTGATAATTAATTTGAAAAATATGCAATATCTCAAGAACGGTTCATGTTAGCGTTCTAAAATTTATGCCAATCGTTTTCTAATGAAAAATTACATGAGAAATGTTCATTTTCGTAATTTTATTAGCGGTTTTAATTTTTTGACGAATTTTTCAAAAGTTTACTCGAAAATTTAGGGGGGTTCTGAACATTCAATTGCGTATAAAAACAATTGACTTCCAGTGTTTGCGGATTGTGATTTTTGTACCAAATTTGGTTCGAATCGGTCTATTTGTTCGTCAGTTATCATCTCCACAGACTCACTGACACGCACACACAAACACACACACACACACACACAGACATCACTTCAAAAATGTTTGATTCGTGATCAGGGATGCTTGAAACGTGCTCTCCCGTCGAAAACTCGAATTCGAATTTTCGACCCCGTCACAATACTTTTCTTATTATACATTATAAGGAAAGTAATAACTTCGTAAAAAGCAAAATATAGTAAACATATTAATTTTTATATTATATCCGTTCAACGTATATTTACACTTTCCAACATAGTGGAAGTGTTTAAGACATTGGTCATTCTGTCTATCTATCTATCCATTAGCACAATAACTGCCGTAAAATAACTTTATCAAAATGAAATTTTTGTATGTTGTTGAGACAGTCAGTGGGACATATGGGAATGTAAATGAATAATATCAACCAATTAGTTTTGGATTGAACTCGGGTTCTAACAGTGAAATAATAATTACACCCCTATTACATGAAGAAATCACATGACCCACTTCAAAATAAAATACGACTTCCATATTTTTTCCCAATGTAAAAATCGAGATTTTAAAAGTTCTTCTAAATTTTATATTTAGTATTGCATGCGTCCTAAAGCCGCTTTATTTTTGCGTATTTTCTATGCATCTATATTCTGAAACAACGCAATTACAATATATTTGAGTTTAAATGATCATCAAACTTTGATTATTTCTACAACGAAGCCTAATTTTAATGGATGCAGAATGTAAACAAGTGATTGTGAGATGAGTTGTATATAAGATATGTTGAATTTTTTTCACACAAACTTATTTAGCTCTGAGGTCTGGAATAAAGGCGATATGAATGGAACATTCATTGCTTTTACATAGCGAACCAGGCGATTTATAGTTCGATGATGTCATTTGAATAAAATTTATTTCTTTCGATGTAGTTTTAAGTTTTCAAATATAATAAATTATTGCAGTACTGTGATAATTTAAAATTTATCAGAGCTGAATGTATCGCATTTTAGAGATGTTTAAATAAAATTACATTTCAGTTGTAAAATGTTTTATAATCAATGCTTTATCCACTATTGATCTTTCTCGTTTTAATTTCATTCACTTCTGTTAGTGATCTCTAAACTACTGACAATGCGTCAAATGCTTAATATTTTGCTACTCCAATCCGGCTTTCATATAATGTAATATATTCCCGACCCTATTATAGCTTTTCTTAAAACTGTATATTCGGATGCGATAAGTGAAAAACTTTATAATTATTAACACCATATAAGATAACATATTATTGCTTTTACACAATGTAACATTTTATTATTTTTGCACTGTTTTCACACAAAGCAACATTTTGTTGATTTCATATAATGTAATATATTAAAACTATATATTACTTTATGTGAAAACTTGATATAATTCCAGTAATTATTGATATTAGAACTGATAGAATTTACACATCAATATTTCTTTAGAAAAATAATGTGATGGTAATGGTATTTTATTAGTTTGCATTAAAGTGGATAAGCTAAATGCATCCATAAGTGTCGCCAAGATTTAAATCTGACAAAGACACTTTTTAATAATTTACAACATAGTTGAAAAATGTTTATGACTTTGTTTATTCTGTCTGCCTGTCTGTCTGTCCATTAGCACCATAACTACCGTAAAAATGACTTTATCAAAATGAAATTTTAGTATGTTTTTCAGACGGTCTGTAGGACCTATGAGAATATAAGTTAATAATGTCACCCAATTAGTTTTGGATTGAACCCTGGTTGAAAAAATGAAACACATTGCACCCTATTGGACGTAATTTTTCAAACATTTTTTAAGCGAAATAAAACTTACAAATTTCTTCGAAAATTTTAGAAAATATTCAAATTGTCCCATAAAATATATAAAAAAAATTTCAGTAAAATATGTTAGTTAGTTTTTTAAATAAAAATTATTTAATATAGGGAGAAAAACAAATTCAATTAAATTCCGACTCTTGCTAAATCCTCCAGAAAGAAAAAAGAGATATATCATATAATAAATATTTTTCCAAGAGTTTAATTATTATATACATGAGAGAGGTTTCACATTTAAAAATAAATATGGTAGATAACAATTTTTCAAATTTTGAAATAAAATAAATTATTATAGTATTGTGATGAATGAAACGATTGAAAAAGGTTTATGAATGAAATGCTGCTTTTATATAGAGGCGATTTATATTTCGATGACGTCATTTGAATAAAGTTCAATTGTTTTCAATGAAGTTTTCAAATGTAATAAATTAGTGTAGTATTATGATAATTTTAAAAATATTACCGAGGAATGTATCGCATTTTAGAGATGTTTAAACCAGGCAATTTATATTTCAATGCCGTCATTTGAATGAAGTTCATTTTCCTCGATGAAGTTTTCAAATGTAATAAATTAATGTGGTATTGTGATAATTTTAAAAATATTACCAAGGAATGTATCGCATTTTAGAGATGTTAATATAAAATTGCATTGAAGTTGGAAAGTGTTTTATAATCAATGCTTAATGCATGATTGATCTTTCTTGTTTTTCTCATATTTTTTTCTGACAATTGTTGTGATACAAGCATAACCAAATATTATGGAATTTGAATGTATAAGAGTATGGTAATGTGTGATGAGGAAATGTATACCGAGAAGGATATAGATAAAATGTAACTCTATGTGACAATCGTATAAAAAATAATTCATGCGTAGAATTGTCGGTCTTTCAAGTGAATCATAAAAAATTAAGATGTATCCATGCAAATATCAATTGTAGTCGACCTCTAATTGACAGACAGACACTGCTCGGTGGTAATACCACCTTTTCGCAAACCTGGAATGTTTAAAATTTTGAAAATTATGAACCCAATATCTCAGAGAATTTGTAAGTTCGAACGGCGGGATCGGCTTTATTATACTGACCATTTCAGCAAGTTTTTAAAATTGAAACTTTTTCTTTAGGGAACCCATATAAAAGTTTAGAATTCCCATGTTTTCGCTAATACTACCCCTTGCTTTGAAGTGCACGACTAGATGCTATTGTCCTTTATGATTTTTTCTAATTGGACATATGAGCAACTACCGCGAGATAAATCACTAAAAGTGAAATCTAAACCATCCTGTATAAATTGAAGTATTTGTCAATGATACAGCCGCATTGGGAAACATGTTATTTTCAATAATATTCTAGCATTTCTAATACTAAATTTAGACAGCGATTTGAATAGATGGTCACAACTAAAATTTGAATTCGTTTGTTTTATGAAAACGTTCTGTCCCATTTGTAAGTATAGACATTTTGTTTTAAACAAATTTAAAAAACTACTTTCATTTTTAGGATAAATAGACAGATAAACCAAACCAACAAAAGCAAGAACACGCATTACTGCGCATTTACTGATGGGGTTACTCAGTCTTTTTATCCTAAAGAAGGTAGATGTTCTTTTCCCTCTCCGTTCGAACCGGACGTATTAGTTTCTATTATACTGTGTATTCAAAAGAGCTTTACGTTAGATTTTTTCAGCATTTGGGCGATTTAATTAGAAAACTTTCCAGGAGTCAGAGGATCTTCAGCAAGAAAATGTAGTATTTGTAGTATTTGGAAGAATACATATTCCTTGATGGTTATAGATAAAATTATACTTGCAATAACTGGGAGTTAAATTTGCATAATGCAACAAAGTTTTTTAGTTATTAAAGTTACAATTTTTCATTTGATTAAACAGAGTTCTAATAAAACATTTAAAAAATAAGTCACATTTCAGTATATTTAATTGCTTTTAAAGAGTTCTTTTATAAGCAGTCGAGTTGAACGTACAAAATATTTTTATATTAAAAGAAATATATATTTACTTAAAATCTGATACTGGTAAAATATGGCGTTCCCTGCAGGCTCAAATGATTGATCGTTTTATTTTGTAGGAAAATTTTTCTCGTGTTATATACATCCATGAAATTTTGTTATATCGAATAAAATAATACTAGAAATAAACACATTTTTCAAAGTAAAACGAATACGAAGTTTTTTTTTTTCCTTTTCTTATACCAAATAAACTTGGTGCATTTTTTAAACGACGCCACCTCCAAATTTGCAACACATGCCTTTCTTTATAAATTAAACAAATATTGATATTTAAGGACAGTAAAATACATTTTGATATTTAGGGATTCATTAAGTACTCACTTTACACTTAGTGCATTCAGAAAAATTTTATAGCGCTGTACAAATCCAAATAAGTCTTAATATGGGATGTGACCTCTCCTGACTTTGGCACAAGCTTAGTATTGACGTTTTATCACTTCAATTAGGTGAGCCAGCGCAGCAGATTTTTTTGCTCTTGGAGAGTAGTTGGAGAGGGTAGACGGTCGGAGACTCTTCCTTGGCCTTAAAAAATATTTTCGGTGACGTTGATGTCCGGAGAATATTCTGATTCGGCATACCAGCAAAACATTTGCTCTGAAGATGCTCGTCCACCAGCCCTGGACAAGCGTTAAAGTTGATTGAAAATGGACTCACTGCTGCAACGTAGAGTCTGTAAAAGTTCAAGGATTTGATTTCATTCCTTCGTCCTGGGAACACGTGCATGCCAGTCCTAAAAATATACAGCCTATACCATAACATTGCTAGGACTAAAGGCGTAGTTTTAAACGATGTTATTTGGATGGTTGCGTGTATCTTGTTCCCTTCAGATTCTTACATATTTATTGTCTGAATCTAGGTTAAATCGTGACTCATTCGTGAAGACTACGTTATACCATGGCCTTTCCCTTCAAGCCGCATGATGACGACCATTGATCAGAGAACCTGTGCGGTCGCTTGGCGATTGTGTTTGGCCGATAAAGCGGCGTTCAGATCATCAGAGTTTATTGTAGCCCTGCGACGACATGAAATGGACCTCCGGCTAACTGTCCTTCTTGTTTGAAATTGTTTACATAAACGATAAATGACAGAATGGTTCAAAGAAAAGAAATTGGTAACTTCATTCATGGACAGCCCTACCTCAACAGCACGTCAGCACCGAGAATCTTCTAAACGTATTATTTGTGTCATAACAAAGTTAATATAATCTAAAGTCAACTCTAACATTCTTCGAAAAAGTTTCTTTAGGTATTGAAACTATTATACGCAAACGAGTCATTTTCATCCTACGTCTAATTTTCATATTGTTTGAGGAGAAAATCGTTATTGGACTCATCATTTTATATTTACATATCCCCATCGACGACGACAATAAGTATCACCCAATAAAATTCCCGGATGCGTTTGTTATTTGAGAAGTTGCACAGCCTGCTTAACTTTTTACAGCAGTGTAAATGTCTATAGTTCAACTTCTCGCTAAGAGACGACTTATGTACAGTCAGTTGATGTGGTAAGTTAGAGGTCGGTAGTTCGAATCTAGCAGGAAGCGGCTTCTTTACAGTCAGCCGATGTAGAAGCCAACACATCAATTCCACACAAAATCACTATTTCGTTACAATCAGTTAACATTGCTTAGTCTACAGAGTGTCCCAAAAAGATTGAAACGCGCTTTAATTCTTTAGCCGTATGAGATAAGTGGGCAATGTAAATTGCAAAAATGTTGAAAGTAAGGTAGGAAATAAGACTACGTTAATGAAATAGTCCTCCCATTAAATTTTAAAAAGTTACGCTTTTCAATTTTTATACGACCCCCTTAGACAAATTTGGTCAATCAGAATTGTTTTTGTTTTTAATGCAACAAGTTCATTAAAAAAAACCACATATCTGCATCTTTAAAATTGAGCGAGTTATATTTAATTGAAAATTGAACATTGTGAATGGGGACGACCCTATATTAAATTAGAAATATAAATTTTTATATATACCACAATAAAGATAAAACTGGATGATAATACATAGGATACCCAACCTCGTAGTGAGTACCACTGCTTTATATGATCTCTGTCTGTGTAATGCTTTACTTAGATGCATTTGTGATAAAAAAATTTGACACATATTAACGTATTTTTAATCTAAATGATTTTCATTTGTTTATTTATCCCTATTTTCACTGATGAAACAGTTTTCCCATGGTACAGAAAAGTGGCATAAGTCAGATTTTTTCTTTTAACATAATTTAGTTGATTTTAAAGATACAGATATGATGTTTTTTTTAATGATCTTGTTGCATTAAAAATAAAAATTTTCTAATTGACTAAATTCGTCTAAGGAGTCTTATGAAATTTTAAAAAGTGTAACTTTTTGAAAATGAATGGGAGAATTATTTCATTAACGTAGTCTTATTTCCTATCTTACTTTCAACATTTTTGCAATTTACATTGCCCACTTATCTCCAACAGATAAAGAATTAAAGCGCGGTTCAATCTTTTTGGGACACCCTTTATATTCATGCTTTGCTTCGCATAAGTTTGTATGTTTCGAGAATTGGTCTTGTTTTCAATGAACTTGAAGTGCTGATAGTAGGAAAATAGAAAAAACAAATCATGGAAGGTCTCTCAGGAGGGTTTCTGAAATTTCAAAAAGAAAGAAAAAAGGATTGATCCCATCCCCACATAAAGTAAATAATACGTAACAAAGAAATAAAAAATATTTATTTTCATTTTAAACTACGGAAAATGTCTTAGAATCAGTGCAAATGTTGACTTTACAGTCGAGGGGACAGGAGATTTTGTCGGATATTTTTATATTTGAACAAGACGTGTCTATCAAGATTAGATTTTCAATTTCCATTTTCTATTTCTATGTGTTTTATAAAAGAACAGGTAGTTGTCTGTTTTGATATTTTTTATTCGATGTATGTAGCTGTAGAAACGATTTTTTCTCTAAGTAGATTCATTATTTCAGATATGGATATAAATATTTTTCTTCTCATGTCTATTTAATTATTGTCCTTGATGATGTCGTTCTGGCACCAGAAGATGATCTACAAATTTTCAGACGTCAATGATGTGACATTAAGGGGTAAGATATTAGGAAGCACTCGCAAAAACTCAAACTACTGATTTACTGCTGATCACTCTTTCCATTGCACTTCTTAGACTATAGCATTTTACTTTCCGTAGATACGTAGTATAATGTATAGAGAAAGTATTATGATGGGGTCGAAAATTCGAATTGAAATTTTCGACGGAAGAGTTCCTCGCAAACTTCCTCGAACTTACTTTAATTAAGCGTTTTTGAGGTGATGTCTGTGTATATGATTTCATTTTATGTATGTTAATGTGTATGTATGTTAGTGTGTATTGGTATATGTTAGTGCGTGTGCCTGTGAGTCTCTGACCGCAATATTTCACGAGCTAATGAAGCGATTCGGAAGTAATTTGCTACGATTACTACCATCAATAAATGCTGGAACCCTATTGCGTTTAAACGCAATTGAATGTTCGGAATACCCTCCCTAATTTTCGAATGAATTTCTGAAAAATCATTAAAAATCAGGACATTCCAAATGACAAATGAATAATAATTTCAAGCGTAATTTGTTATTACACAACGAATAACACAAACTTTAGAACGATAGCACAAACCGCACTCGAGATATTTTATATTTTCCAAATAAAATTATCAAAAATTGCATAATAAAATAAAAAGTAATTACTTAGAAAAAGTAATTACATTAGAAAAAGTAATTACTATTGTTACATAGGCTCACTTTCCATATGCAATATTATGCAACAAATATGCAAACTTCAATCTCGTTCGGCTAATTTGTCCCATTCGCGGGAGAAGATATTTGGCATAATAATTTTTTATTTTGACTCCAAAAAAGTCGTCAAAACTCAATTTTCCCGACAAATGAATGAAATGTGAATTGTATTTTGATGAGAATTGAGTATGAATGGGTAGTATGAATAGGCATGAATAGTTCATTCTGTTTGGACAAATAAGGTGCCAAACCGGCCAAATTAAAATTTATGGGGCCTTAAATTAATGTCAAAATCATTATTCTATGTAAACCATAATTTCACTATGAAGAAATTAATGCCATTAATTATGTAGGGTAAATCATGTGTTGTCCACATAAGATTTTTTCTGTTTTTGACTGTTTTTGAAGTGGTACATACAGATTGTATTACAATATCCTGCAGGGAACAAAAAATCGCATGGATGGCTTCGGAAGCAGGAGTTTCTCTACTATTTTTAGGAAATAAAATTTTATAATAAGCCTTTAAAATATTAAATAATTTTTTAAATGATCTATCGCTTAGAGATATAATACATAGTTTATTCAATTCATGTTAATGGACAAGATAAATGCAAAACACATTACATACCATATATCATCTTAAATAGAACACAAATAAAAAGAAAATTACTTACTATAATTCTTTACAAAAAATATTCATTTCACCAATTCCTTCATCTTACTTAACGTTAAAAACATAGCACTGGATAAGCATTGAAAAACGTCTAATTTATATTCCATCCACACTTTAATGTGCTTTTAACAATATTGTATTTCAAATTAATAATATTTTTAGTATGTGAAATTGTAATACTTTCTTAGTCGGATCGTAATGAATTAAGCTCTACTCTAGAGTAAAATATGTCATAAAAGAACTAAATATTGTTATTCATTACATAGAAGAAAATTGGACTTAAAACAAATGAAACTAAAATATTTTATTGTTGCTAGGGAATGGCAATATCTCACAGTTCGTGAAGAGAATTTTGCACGAGTAAGAAATTCCTTTATTTAGGCTCAGTAATAGCAAAATATAATGATGTACCAGTTAAAATTACTAGCGGATTGTCACGAGCAAACAAGACTTACTATTGTTTTCAACCACTATTTAAATTTAATTTGATCTCACTCAAAAATAAAATTCAGTTACATACAATAATTCTCAAACCAATACTTATGTACGGCTGTGAATATTGAATATTAGTCCAGGTAGATCAAAACCGATTATTTATTTGTGAATGAAAGATGCCGAGGAAAAGTTTTGTTCCGATCAACGAAGATGGATTATGGAGAGTAAGAAATAACAAAGAAAAAAAAGGGAAAATAATTAATGAGATTCGTATTGAAATAAATTATTGAAATAAAATTACCGAAATAAAAACTATTGAAATAAAAAAATTTAAAATAAAAATTACTGAAATAAAAATTATTGAAATAAAAAATTATTGAAATAAAAAATTACTGAAATAAAAATTATTGAAATAAAAGTTAGAGAACTAAGATGGATGGGGCACATTCAGCGCATGAATGACAACATAACTACTACAAATGTCTTCATTTTAAGACCTGGTGGATCTAGACAACGGGGACAGCCAAGAAGATTATAGCTTGACGATGTGAAGGATGATCTTGTGAAAATGAAAGTTAAAAACTGGAGGAAGAAGCTCAAATATAATGATGTACCAGTTAAAATTACTAGCGGATTGTCACGAGCAAACAAGACTTACTATTGTTTTCAACCACTATTTAAATTTAATTTGATCTCACTCAAAAATAAAATTCAGTTACATACAATAATTCTCAAACCAATACTTATGTACGGCTGTGAATATTGAATATTAGTCCAGGTAGATCAAAACCGATTATTTATTTGTGAATGAAAGATGCCGAGGAAAAGTTTTGTTCCGATCAACGAAGATGGATTATGGAGAGTAAGAAATAACAAAGAAAAAAAAGGGAAAATAATTAATGAGATTCGTATTGAAATAAATTATTGAAATAAAATTACCGAAATAAAAACTATTGAAATAAAAAAATTTAAAATAAAAATTACTGAAATAAAAATTATTGAAATAAAAAATTATTGAAATAAAAAATTACTGAAATAAAAATTATTGAAATAAAAGTTAGAGAACTAAGATGGATGGGGCACATTCAGCGCATGAATGACAACATAACTACTACAAATGTCTTCATTTTAAGACCTGGTGGATCTAGACAACGGGGACAGCCAAGAAGATTATAGCTTGACGATGTGAAGGATGATCTTGTGAAAATGAAAGTTAAAAACTGGAGGAAGAAGCTCAGTAGTGTGGAGAATAGAGAACACTTCCTGAGCTGAGGCATGCTGAATTTCTGAAGAGATTGTGATACCAAGGAGTAGTAGAATTAATACTAAATATTTAACTAAGTATCGTTCATTTCCATGTTTTTGGTGTCACAGCACCAAATGGATTTACCAAGGGTTATATTTAAATCGCAATTATATTATATGTTGGTGTCAAATTATTTTGGCAATAAAGTTTTCCATTTAAGCATTACTAATTTTTGAAGCATTTATTTCTCAGGATCTACAACGAATTTCGAAGAGAGGACGGAAAGTGCACAAACTATTTCCACTTCCGATTCTGGAGATGTCACTTACAGTTTTTTTTTTAAATTCGACACTTGCCACTATCTGAAGACCCCTTTATTAATGTCTTGCTATCATTAATGTTTTTACTAATATTTCTATAATTGCTGACAGTAGTATTTCTATGTTGAAAATAACTCATATTTTAAAAAAAGTTTCGAGATACTTCCTAAGCGGCAAATAATCAATGGAATAACTACTGTGACTGTCTTTTCATCATTATTTGAAGTGCATTCTATATTTCCTTATTCAAGTTTCATATCAAAGGGAAACTTCGGGTCTGAACAACCTCTTTATTTCTTTGCTTTATTCTATTTCTTTGCTTTATTCTTTGCTTTATTATATCTGAAGACCCCTTTATTAATGTCTTGCTATTATTACTGTTTTTACTAATATTTCTATAATTGCTGACAGTAGTATTTCTATGTTGAAAATAACTCATATTTTAAAAAAAGTTTCGAGATACTTCCTAAGCGGCAAATAATCAATGGAATAACTACTGTGACTGTCTTTTCATCATTATTTGAAGTGCATTCTATATTTCCTTATTCAAGTTTCATATCAAAGGGAAACTTCGGCTCTGCACAACCTCTTTATTTCTTTGCTTTATTATACAGGGTGTCACCCTTTTCATTGCTTAACTCTCCGTGGTTAAAAACAGTTGTTATACATCTCACATCCAGACAAAAAAAAATCCAAATTTGGTGTTTAGTCAGCCATTGCATTTGAACTGCAGAGTTAGGTTGCTTGGGCGACATGTCGCAGAACTCATGTCGCAACAAGGATTCGAACCACTCCCCCACGGCTGAGGCGATTCGCTTTCTATACATGTAACTACTGAGACATATATTTTTCTTTTATATCTGAAGTCCACTATACAGAAGTAGTTGAAGTGTGGCATAATTTTATTAATTATTAAATTAAATTATAATTTTATTTTTTTAAACAAAAATCTATGCGGTCTCCTAACAAAACGTACATACTCCATGATTGCCGAAGGTTGCTACTTACAAATATATCTGAAACTGTTCGTAAAAACTGCTAAACTGTGATTTCCAAAGATTTCTGGCTGAAAGTAGTTACAAGGCAGTCATTCATTTAAAGAGAGTGATACTATTCCATTTTATGATTTTTTCCAATAAAAAATGTCCATAAGAAATGTCATTCACTTAAAATAAATATGAAGGGACTACTTGTTTAACATATTATAACATAGTTCACGTTTTATGTTTTTCACATTAAAAAAATATCTGATGTGGGAAACACATAACTTTCCTTATATAATGCAATGAATTTACTACTTTTACAATAAAAAATAGGTTTTTCTTATAGTAGATATTTATATTCTTTCCAAGATATTGAATTTTCGTCAATGAGTCGTCATTTTCATTGATTTAGTGTCATTTTTATTTATTTGGCGAAATCTTCGTTAATTTGGCTTAAAAAAGTCAAAAAGTCGCCAAGTTGGCAATATTCCGCCTAATACGGCGCCAAAACCTCGCCAAGCGTTATGGACGGAGAAATAAGTTATTCTTATAGCAGATAAATAACTATTGGCTTTCAAGTATAAAAGTATTACTCAAAGTATCTTTTTTCATGAATGGAACGAGCTAGATCCACGAGAATGATGTCACCAAATTTATCGCATGATAATATGAGATGTCACCAAATTTATTGCATTATATTGCATATGAAAAGTGAACATGTTTCTCAAGAGTTAATATATTTGTTTTTAATTTATGGGATTTTTTGATGAATTTATTTTAAAAATGTGCAATATCTCGAGAACGGTTTATGCTACTGTTCTAAAGTTTATGTCAATCGTTTTCTAAGGGATAATTACATAAGAAATGTCTATTTGCGTAACTTATTAAAGGTTTTGATTTTTGATGATTTTTCCAAAATTTCACTCGAAAAGTTAGGGGTTCTGACCACCCGATTGTGTATAAAAACAATAGGTTTCCAGTATTCATGAATTGTGATTTTTGTACCAAATTTTGTTCGAATCGCTCCATTCTTTCGCCAGTTATCGTTTCCACGGACTCACTGACGTACACACACATACGCGCGCACACACACACAGAGACATCACCTCAAAAATGTTTGATTCGTGATCAAGGATGCTTGAAACGTGCTCTCCCGTCGAAAACTAGAATTCGAATTTTCGACCCCATCACAATATACTTTCCTTATACTTTATGTATATAAGGAAAGTAATAAAACTAATTTTACCCTGCTCTGAACCTCCGAGTTAATCAATCGACCATTTACCGTTATATATAAAAGTAGTTTCACAGTGTACTACGTATGCAGTGTATTTATACAGCGTAGATTTGTGTTGTCGAAACCTATTCGTTGAAAATTGTGACGTTTTGAGAGTTTTAATATGACAATATAAAAGAGCACCGGATGAGGGTTATAAGTTTCCATTCCACAGAACTACTTTGTAGGTAGATACATTGTGTTTAAAAATTAATTAAAAATCTAATTCCATTTTCAGGATAGAAAAACAGCATAAAAAAAGCAAATACAGGAACTCGCATATCTGTGCATTTTCTTGTGGTTGTTCTGTTTTTTTTTTCTTCCTGAAGAAGGTTTACCTGGAGATTTTTTTAAAGAAAAGTGACAGTAAGACATTTAAAGTGATAACGAATATGATTATAATAATGATTATGATTACATTCATGAATACATTGGAGTAGAGGGCATGAAATAATGCACAAACAGCAGTGCTTTAGGAATATTAAAGTGTGGAATATTACGAAATAATGTTAAATGTGTGACTTTCTTATTTTATAGAATATTTAATAATAAGGAGAAATGTAGGAGATTCTTATTTTATTAAATATTTAATAATAAAGAGAAATATGTGACATTTTTATTTTATCTCTCTATATTAAGAAAGAGTAGCTGACGCTGACGCGGTCGCTATTTGCCAAATTTCATGTTTCTAGATATTCTTTGCTTCGTACCGCAAAACTATTGAATATAAAAATATGAAATTTGGTGCATTTGTAGAAAAAGCTTTAGCAAACACGCTGAAATAAACCGTTTTTTGATATATATTGTAGTTTAAGAAATATTTATTGTCAAAGACAAGATATTTGAGTTGCGAGTTCGCGTCCTGGACGGACTAACAATAGCAAGACCACAAAATTTTGCAGGCAAGTACCTACATGGGTGAATTTTTGCAGAATGGAGCCCCTTTTTTTAATTTTGATGTAGTTTTTGAGATATTTTATTTTTTATGCACATCTGAATTGATTTTTCTTTTTTTCGTATCGGCACGTCTAGCGAATTCTCTGTTTCGTACCGTAAAAACTATAGCATACAAAAATATGAAATTGGGTACATTTATAGAGAAATAATAGGGTAACACGATCAAATATACCGTTTATTGATTAAAACTTTAGTTTGATATGCGCGAAGCGAGCTCATCAGCAAAGAATTCAGTTTTAGAATTCCCTGGGCTAAGAAAAATCCCTGCTTTTCCCTCCTGTGGAAATAGGCAGAGACAGAAAAAATATTTTTGAAAGTAGACTTTTTAGGAAAGATATATATGAAGCGAGCGCAGTGAGTAGGAGGCGAAGCCTCCCGAAGGGGGTCGCGTGAGAGGAACGAACAGGAAGCAGCGCTCCCTGGTGAAAAAATCTGATGTGGGCAACACATGACTTTCCTTATATAATGTAATGAATTTACTACTTTTACAGTAAAAAAATAGGTTTTTCTTCTAGTAGATACTAATATCCTTTCCAAAATATTCTTTCCAAGGTATTGTATTTTCGACAATTAGTCGTCATTTTCATTGATTTAACGTCATTTTTATCCATTTGGCGAGATTTTGGTTAATTTGGCAATATTTCAAAAAGTGAGCAAGTTGGCGACATTCCGCCAAATTCGTTGCCAAAATCTCGCCAAGCGTTATGGACGAAGAAATAAGTTATTCTTACAGCAGATAAATTGGCGTTCAAATGCAAAATTATTACTCAAAGTATCTTTTTTCATGAATGGAACGAGCTAGATCCACGAGAATGATGTCACCCAATTTATCGCATGATATTATATATGAAAAGTGAACATGTTTCTCAATAGGAAATATTTTTTTTTCTATTTTATATGACTTTTTGATTATTTTTTGAAAAATGTGCAATATCTCGAGAACGGTTCATGTTAGTATTCTAAAATTTATGTCAATCGTTTTCTAATGAAAAATTACATAAGAAATGTCTATTTTCGTAACTTAATTAGTGGTTTTGATTTTTTGACGATTTTTTCAAAATTTAATTCGAAATTTCGGGGGATTCTGAGCATTCGATTGCGTATAAAAGCAATGGACTTCCAGTGTTTACAGATTGTGATTTTTGTACCAAATTTGGTTCAAATCGGTCCATTCGTTCGTCAGTTATCGTCTCCACAGACCCACTGACACACACACACACACAGACATCACTTCAAAAATGTTTGATTCGTGATCAGGGGTGCTTGAAACGTGCTCTCCCGTCGAAAACTCGAATTCGAATTTTCGACTCCGTCACAATACTTTCCTTATACATTATGTATATAAGGAAAGTAAAAACAGGTTTTTCTTATAGTAGCTATTTATATTATTTCCAAGAAATTGAATTTTCGTCAATAAGTTGTCATTTTCACTGATTTAGTGTTATGTTTATCCATTTAGCGAGATTTTCGTTAATTTGGCAACATTTAAAAAGTCGCCACGTTGGCGACATTCCGCCACATTCGGCGCCAAAATCTCGCCAAGCGTTATAAAAGGAGAAATAAGTTATTCTTATAGCAGATAAATAATTATTGGCGTGCAAATATAAAAGTAAAACTCAAAGTATCTTTTTTCATGAACGGAACGAGCTGGATCCTCGAGAATGATGTCACCCAATTTATCGCATGATATTACATATGAAAAGTGAACATGTTTCTCAACAGTTAATATAATTTTTTTTAATTTATGGGATTTTTTGATAAATTTATTCGAAAAATGTGCAATATCTCCAGAACGGTCTATGCTAGCGTTCTAAAGTTTATGTCAATCGTTTTCTAAGGGAAAATTATATTAGAAATGTCTATTTGAGTAACTTTATTAAAGACTTTGATTTTTTGATGATTTTTTTCAAAATTTCACTCGACAATTTAGGGGGGTTCTGAACATTCGATTACGTTTAAAAACAATAAGCTTTCAGTATTCATAGATTGTGATTTTTGTACCAAATTTTGTTCGAATCGGCTTTTTGTTCGTCAGTTACCGTCTCCAAAGTCTCACTGACACACACGCACATACTTTCACACACACACACACACATACTTTCACACACAAACACATACTTTCACACACACACACACACACAGACATCATCTCAAAAATGTTTGATTCGTGATCAGGGATGCTTGAAACGTGCTCTCCCGTCGAAAACTCGAATTCGAATTTTCGACCCCGTCACAATACTTTCCTTATACATTATGTATATATAAGGGAAGTAATAAAGAGAATAATAATAAAGAGAAATGTGCGACATAATGTTATTAAATATTTAATAATAAAGAGAAATGTGTGACGTCCTTATTGTAATAAATATTTAGTAATAAAGAGAAATGTGTGACATTCTTATGTTATTAAATATTTAATAATAAAGAGACATTCATAATTAAAAATAAAATTTGTTAATTTTTCGAGATAACATGGAGTAATGTCTACTGCCCCATAATAATGAATAGACCGCGATGACACTTTACATTTTCACATAATTGTCACTGCACTAAAAATATGATGCAACATTCCAGTTTGTTAAGCAATATTAAACATTTATTTTAAAAATGGTTTCCGGCTGATGCAATTTTTTAACACCACTGTAGAATAGATTCATACATCACACAGGCAGATAAAAACACACAGACGTCGCATTAAGAATGGTTTATATTCGTTTTCTCGGATTAAGAACTAGAATTGAAATTATCTACTCAGTTCCAGTCTTATTTACTAATTTTCATGCATACTTGTTTGGAATTTTTTTACTTTCCTTATATACATAATGTATAAGGAAAGTATTGTGACGGGGTCGAAAATTCGAATTCGAGTTTTCTACGGGAGAGCACGTTTCAAGCATCCCTGATCACGAATCAAACATTTTTGAAGTGATGTCTGTGTGTGTGTGTGTGTGTGTGTGTGTGTGTGTGTGTGTGTGTGTGTGTGTGTGTATGTGAGTGTGTGCCAGTGAGTCTGTGGAGACGATAACTGACGAACGAATGGACCGATTCGAACCAAATTTGGTACAAAAATCACAATCCGTAAACACTGGAAGCCTATTGTTTTTATACGCAATCGAATGTTCAGAACCCCCCTAAATTTTCGAATGAAAATTTGAAAAAATCGTCAAAAAATCAAAACCACTAAAAAAGTTACGCAAATAGATATTTCTTATGTAATTTTTTATTAGAAAACGATTGGCATAAATTTTAGAACGCTAACATGAACCGTTCTTGAGATATTGCACATTTTTTAAAACACTTATCAAAAAGTCCTAAAATAAAAAAAAATATTTCCTATTGAGAAACATGTTCACTTTTCATATGTAATACCATACGATAAATTGGGTGACATCATTCTCGTGGATCTAGCTCGTTCCATTCATGAAAAAATATACTTTAAGTAATACGTTTGTATTTGAACGCCAATAGTCATTTGTCTGTTGTAAGAATAACTTATTTCTTCGTCCATAATTCTTGGCGAAATTTTGGCGGAATGTCGCCAACTTGGCGACTTTTTGAAATGTTGGCAAATTAACGAAAATCTCTCCAAATGAATGAAAATGACGCTAAATCAATGGAAATGACGACTAATGCTCGAAAATTCAATATCTTGGAAAGAATATAAATATCTACTATAAGAAAAACCTATTTTTTGTACTGTAAAAGTAGTAAATTCAGTACATTATATAAGGAAAGTCATGTGTTGCCCACGTCAGATTTTTTTTATATCGAATGAATAAATATACATTGAATAGACGTGCAGATAGTCAGTGAGACATGTACACTGGTTCCCCCTAATACACACTGGCACGTATAAATTAATCAGAGACTCGTATTTTAATTCAAGTGAGAATAATTAAGACAGAGAACACTGATTTGCTTATATTTACACCTAAACTATTTGGAACTTTTAACCTTTTACCATAATATATTCCTTAAAAATAGTCTAGAAGGCTGCTTAACTCAGTCTTAAAGGCTGTTTTACTCAATTTTCTTCCCATTCTGAAAGTCTAAGTTTTGTTATTTTCGGCGTACATGGTACCATTGGGAGCGAAATGTCGGCAAGAAACTTTTAGCTCATCAACTGCAATCGTCCAAATTTTGGAAACGGCTTGAATTTTTCAAGGAACTGTTTCGAAAAAGTACTTATTTGGAATTGCTTCTTTGTTTTTAAAGGGGATTTCAGGATTGATGTATAAACACGTGTTTTACGAAAGAAACAATCTGCTAAAGGGATTACCAACGGGAGAATATATTTGAAAATATATCCGAAAATGGCTAAATACTATAAACTAGTATTTAAGCCTGTCAAAGTGAGGAACAAAAAATTAATACAAAAAGTTTCGACTCCCCTTTGCAGGCATTGGCGTCCTTGGACGCCAATGTCTGCAAAAGGGGGATAGAACGGTTTGGGATAGGGTATGTTAAATACCAGTCTTTTTTAGAGGTTCTTCGTTTGGGATTGACGCTGTGCCGCCCGTAAGCAGAAGGTTAAATAGAAAATTCAACTCCGTTAAGTTCTGAACCGTAGTCGAAACTGTACGTGTGGAAAGATTTAACCGTCTATGTCGCCTGGAGGCATCTGAGAGGGTCTTGAAAAATAAAAACTCATAAAAAATTTTAGACAATTATATCTATTTTATGGCAAAAATATAGAAGTTTTTTCTTTCCATAATATGTGTATATAGTGTTGTTTTCGCTGAAATATATGATTTTGTCGGAAAATTTTTAAGATTCTCCGAACGCAGAGTTTTAACATTTTTGAAAATCAAAAGAACCTACTCAAAATGAACCCGCTTTTAGTACAATTTAACAAGGAAATTTACTTGTATTTGGTATAAAATTCATTCAAGCCTGATTTATTCGTGTTTAATGAGCAAAAAAATATTCGCAACGACCATACAAATTAATAGAACTAAATGAAATATATGTCAAATAAAAATCAGAACAAATAAAAATAATCTCGACTTTCTTCATGAATAAATTTAAAAGTTGAATGTGTGAAATGTATTAGGGATCACATAAGATCCAAACATTAAACACCCGAATTTTTTTTCCACTCATAACCTGAAATGTGAATAAATAATCAGAACTATGTTATGATCTAATGATTTGGAAACGAAAAAACACTGAATATAGTTCCTGTAAGTGGTCTTCAGGAAAGAGCATGGAAACAGCGGGAGTTGGGCTTGGCCTGCCTGATCTGATAAATATTCTCTCATTAGGTTTCTTCTTGTATCACTTCATTTCATCTTTGTCTCGCTCGGATTATTTGGAGTCCAGATGATACTTCTTTTTATTTCAATGTTAGAATTTTAGTCCCATCTGTTTCTGGAGGGAGTCACAAATTCTTCCCAATTGTTCAGATCACTTAAAGTTCATTGCCTCGAACTCATTTGTATCACTATTGTAGAATTTTGGGTGGTCTTGTGTCTTTCACATATGATTCTCGTGTAATTAAATGCTTAGAAGTAATAAAAAATATTGTTTATTTGGCATACCTAATTAGATATTACCTAAATTTGCATCATTACACATATATGCAGATTGTGGTCTGCAATCCTCTTTAAACTATATATCTCTGTTAAAGCAGCTTTTGTGTACTGGAAATAAATATAAGAGTGATAATATTATCATATATGAGAGCTGCAGAATTGTCCACAGAAACATTTATTCTTATAATCTTTATTGAACTAAAGCCTTTCCTGCCTTCTACTGGATAGATGAAGATCACACAGAATCAGTTATCACACAGGATATATGGGTGCAAATTTTTGACAGTGTAATATGAACAACAACAAAGGATGACACTGCAAATCAGAACATTTGTTCTAAATCTCTTGAATTACCCATACTCTTCGTAAATCTTCTCTCCCTGAATTAAATCAAATAATACCTATTACCTTTCTTTAACCACTGTAAATGAATAGGCAAAATTATCTCAAATATCACCACTTTCTCGAATTCAACAACTTCTGCCATCAACTTTAATGACGCTCGATCTAAAATTTGCAGTTTTAAGAGGAAACGGAAAGCGAACACTTAGTACAACAGCAGATAGTTCTCCAGTTTGATGATTGAAATCATTAGACTTAAACTAGTTTCTGGAATTGAATGTCTAAGAATTTATAGTGCCACTATTCACAGAGTAAATTGGTACATTAAAATGCTAGAAATTACTTTATGAGTACGATTAGTCCATTGATATAAATTTAAACTTGTATTATGTATGGACTATAAGAGACAGGAATAGTAGGATTTAAAACCATATAATTGAACTGATGTTGTGGATATGTAAAATGAGAGATGAATATGATGATGTCTAATGATGATGTCTAATGACGAGCTAGAAATTAGTTTATTCAAAATTTAATGTATTTGTTTATACACGATTTATAAATATTAAATTTAATCGCCATCTCGTTTGTGTTGTTATTCGGTATACATATACAATGGCAAAAATTATATATCTATAATATTAAAAGAAGAGATTTGTCTGTTTGTCTGGCTATTTGTTTGTTGGTAGAGTAATAAAAGATCTATGTGATCCACAGGTACAAAATTTGGTATAGTGATACTTCAAGACAATTCCAAAACGAGCTCAGAGAGATTTTTTTAGTCGAATTAGTTTTTTAGTTATTAAACGCTAACGCGCCATTTTGAGCGAGTTTTGCACAAATCAGTTCTTTAGCGATCGAAAACATTATGGCAGTGCTTTCATTTTGACACAATTGGAAAGATTTTGTCTCCGAAAAGCTTCAGCCGATATCTGTACTGTGAATAACTAAATTTTCGAGAATTTTTAAAAAGTATATACTTTTCGTGTTTTGTAAACGTAATAGATTTTAAAATTTTTATATAAAAAGAAAATCCGCTGACAATACGATTTTCTAATTTAACAGGATTTATATTGAATAATACACATTGCTAAAAAAAATTAAGTTTTGGGGTTCTTTAATTATTATTTCTATAAGATATTCGTGTATCTCCAATTTTTACGAAAACTCTATTCCACTGTAGAATGAGGTCAAGTATAATGAAGCTCCATTTAAACTCGACAGTTTTAAAAAGAAACGGAAGCGAACACTTTGTACAATAGTGGAAAGTTCTCCAATTCAGTGATTGAAACCATTAGACCCAAACGAGTTTCTGGAATTAAATGCCTAAGAATATATAGGAGTATCACTATTCACGAAGTAAATTTGTGCTTTAAAATTCAAGAAATAACTTTAGAAGTAGGGTTAGTTCATTGACGTAAATGCAAGCTTAAATTTCATGTGGAGTATAGGAGACGAGAGTAGTTGAGAATTGAAGTAAAATTCAAAACCTTATAATTTGAGTTGATATTGTGGATTTATAAAATGTGTAATTCAATTGTATGACAACGAGCTAGAAATTATTTTATATAAAATTTGAATGTATTCATCTCCAATTTGATTTATAAATGTTGAAAGCACTCGTTTTCTTTATTATTTATGATTATTTAGTGTATTCACGTCCTAAAGGATTTATATATATATATTAAATTTCCTTATTATTACTCGTATTATATTTTTATAAATGTTAAACGCATATTTGTTTCAAGGATTATATAAACATATCGAAAGCATTCGTTTCTACATAATTTATGGATACTAAATGTATTCCTTTAAATGATTTATGGAAATTTAAATGACTTATAGAAATTGAAAGTATTAATTTTCTATATTATTCGTTAATACTAAAGATATTAATTTCTTATATGCTTTATGAATATTAGAAGATTCATTTCCTACATTATTTATGAATAATGAACGCATTTGTTTCCCAGATTATTCATGGAAAATGAAATTGTGGGACACAAATAAAAATAGAATTTAAAGTTAACATTAATTATAAATATGTTGTGCGTTATGTTTTGCAATAACCCTCCAATTATTTTATCATTAACATATCTATCTTTATCTCTTAACATGGCCGTAAATTCTCCTATTAGTGGACTTATTATTTAATCGTACATTGCTTTATTGTGCCGCTATAACTCCCCCACAATTATTTACTTTTTGTGTTAGTCTTGGAAAGGAATTATTAATTAATAAAATGCTAAATGGATCACACCATTTTAACTTTAACAAAAACATTTATTAAAAAACATAAATACTTAAATAATTCAATTGCAATATTTAATTATATTATTTCAGCTGAGGGGACATATGTGACCAGTGCGGAACCGCCTAAATAGAAGTTAGGACCAGATATCATTTTCAATGGGCACATACCATAAAGGCTGTCTTGGACTTTGATCATATATCAAAATGCTGGCATCAGATATTCGTACTCGCCATAACTCTCGGTGTGTGACTCCTTCTCGTACTCTGATTGCACTCACAAAAATCAATAGATCTCCATTATTTTTGAATATCTACGGAGCACTCTACATTTTTAGTCGTCGTTATGTCATAATATCGGGGAAGTATCAGATCAAGTCATGGTTTCGAAGTTATCTTAAGTCGTATTCTATCATTACTGCTCTTGTCGTTGATCAGTGTCCTTTTTTTGATCACAAGTTGTGGTTCCCTCCATTTGTCGGGGTTGTCAATCCCCCCATTGCTCTCATTCGAAGCATTGAATGTGACGTAACAAGCTTCATCTGAATTGGCTAGCATTCCATCCAATGTCGTTCTTTACATTATTTTAAGAGTTCGTTCGACCCCTTCTGGCTTGAGTCCCCTAATTTATGGTTTCAGTTGACCTTTGGGTTCACATGCTGTGAACCCTGGCGTCTTTTTGACTGGACGTATTGTTGTCGTTTCAGATACCATAAATTTGTACATAAAAGTGTCTCACCATAAACACAGCACTTCGTGTGAGATCTATTTCTGGTCTCACAGAAATCATTCAATTTCCATATTATTTATTAGCCCAGAATGCATTTGTTTCCTAGATTATTTATGGGTAATTTGTTCCCCACATTATTATTAATATTGAATGCATTTGTTTCCTGGATTATTTATGGATAATGAAAGCAGTTGTTTCCCACATTATTGATGCATTCTGAATGCATTTGTTTCCTAGATTATTTATGTATATTGAAATTAATCGTTTTAATATTATTTATAAATATTCAATTTATTCGTTTCCTAGATGATTTATCGATAATGAAAACGTTTGTTTCCAGCGCTATTTATTAATACTGAATGCATTCGTTTTCTATATGATTTATGAATAATAAAAGCATTCGTTTTCAACGTTATTTATTAATATTAAATATATTTGTTTCCTAGATTCTTAAGGAATATTTGAAGCATTCGGTTTATACATTTTTTATGAATACTCAAATTATTCGTTTCGTAAATGGTTTGCGGAATTAGATAATTTTCTACAAAATTTATAAATATTGAATGCATTCGTTCACTATATAATGCGTAGATATTAAATGAAATTATTTCCTACAATATTTAGGAATATATCTTAAAGAAAGGAATAATGAATGTATTCATTTCCCAATTAGATTATGCAAAATTAATGCATTCACTGCCTACTCCATTTATTAATACTGAATGTATTCGTTTCCTAGAAGATTAATAATAATGTATTTTTATTAAGGACGAAATATATTGGTATATAATGGGATAAAATTTGTCTGTTGTCCAATCAAAAATCTGTCATCAGTACCAGTAGTATTGCAGTAGTTTTCAATTTGTCTGTTCTGATTAGCAGAGAGATATTTTCTGTGTGATTCGCATGAAATACTGTATGTACAGAAATTTTAAAAAGTTCCAATTTTTGACCAAAATATCTTAATTTGTGGCAAATATACATTTAGGTTTTTCTCTACAGCAATTTACTTCAATTGCAATCAAAATACGCGTTTGAATAAATATCTAATAAGTGACCCACTGACAACACCCTGACCACCCATCTCTGCAGATTGACCCATGGATTAAAATATCTTAATTTTGCCATCACTTCAGCCATCACTGGCGACCATTTTTTCCCATTTGACTTTGATGAATGAATATGGCCGGGCAATAAAATGATTTTGACATGACTTTGTGGTGATTAAATTTTTTACTTTAAGTAGAGCAGACTTAAATTAAGTTATGTATTAACTTTTCATTACAGTAATTGCTAACATGACCGCAATATCCACCATTACTTCTTTATTCGATCCTTCTTGACCATAATCAATAAATCAGAAACATTACTCATTAAAATCCACATGTTTAACTTTGAACAAAATTATCATATATTAACCCTTCTATTATTATTATAATTAAAATTACATAACGTTACTATAAAATCGCTTAAGGAGAAAACAACACACGTGAGAGATCCGTTAATTTTTATATTATTTCTATTAGCAAAACGACCTAATATATATTAGGATACCTTTGCATTTTGACCTCGTTTTGTTAGTCTGTTGATCTGTTTGAATATAACTAACTGCATCATCGGCATTACTTTGACTTTATTCTCACACACAACTCGTGAAATATGAGTATTTTGTCATATCTAACAACTCACGACTCCAACATTCCGATTGTCACTCTGAAATTTTGGATTCAGACTTTAATTTTCCGATGCACCACTTAAATTGCCATGCTACTTTACAATTCTCTGATACCTGCTGATAATTTCTTCGTTGATTCTCCTCTCCCCACAGTATCTCTTTTGCCTCTGGTGAAGATATGTCCTTTTGCATCCATTGGCTGTTCCTCAGTGTGAGGTCGTGCCGTTGTTTCATGGGTTTTTCAGTATCCAATGAATCTTAGCTTAAGTCTTGGCCTTAGGATATTTTTTATGTCCCAACCACACCTGCAATTGGAGTGACGTGTATTTATTGGGGTCATAACTTTCAGGACAAAAACTTTCGAATTTGTTGACTATATGTCTGCGCATTTGTTTGGTCGCAAACAACAAAATCTGCAAATGGTACCTATTGGTCTCACAGATTTAATATTACATATTTGCTAGTATTTAGTTTTATATTTAAGGGCATCGAAATAGATCCATAAAATATATAACCTGATGTACTACACTTAAAACTTTTCCTCCTGTTACATTGTAAAAGCTCACACCTACGACCAGATGGAATTAAATGTCTAACTCGCCAAATGTTATTATTTTCTGGAATGGCTCGTTGGGATAATAAATTGAATAATGCTGTTCTAAATCAAATAGGAAATGTATATCACTACGGTCAGGAAAGTTACGATTTTTCAATGGTGGAAATAATGCTTTTTACAAAGGCATAAAATGTGTTGAAGTAGCTTGAATAAGATTTGAATTAAATTAATGTTTTCTCTGCGAAGTGAGTTCTTTTATAGAAACATAAACAGTGTTGAAATAGCTACAATAAGCTGTGAAATATAATATTCCATTCTTTACAAAATGAGTTATTTTACAAAGGCATAAAATGTGTTGAAATAGCTTGTTTAATAAGCTGTGAAATAAAATAATCATTTCTCTGCAGAGTGAGTTCTTTTACAAATTCAGAAAATGTGTTGAAATAGCTTGTAGAATAATATGTGTAATACACTAATTCATTTTCTACAAAGTGAATTTTTTTACAAAGGCATAAAATATGTTAAAATGGCTTGTGTATTAAGCTTTGAAATAAAATAATCATTTATCTGCAGAGTGAGTTATTTTACAAATTCAGAAAATGTGTTGAAATAGCTTGTAGAATAATATGTGAAATACAATAATAAGTTCTGTACAAAGGAGTTATTTTTCAAAAGCATAAAATATGTTGAAATATGTAGTTAGAATAAGCTGTAAAATACAATATTAAATTCTTTACAGAGTTCTTTTACAATGGCACAAAATGTGTTGAAATAGCTTGTAATAGAATAAGCTGAGAAATAAAACCAGCTGTGAATAAATCCTCTGATAGCTAATTCTTCTACACAGGCATAAAATGTGTTGAAATAGCTTGTAAAATAGGCTGTAAATTAAAATAATTCTATCTCTGCAAAGTGGGTTCTTTTACAAAGTCATAAAATGTGCTGAAAAAGCTTGTAGAATAAGCTATGAAATAAAATAATCCTTCCTCTGCGATGTCTTTAGACAGGTATAAAATGTGTTGAATAGCTTGTAGAAGAATAAGCTTTGAAATAAAATAATCCTCTGTGTGGCAACTGAAAAGAAAAGATCTTTAACTTTCTACTACGTTGTGTTCGCAATAACCCTCCAATTATTAACTTTCGCGCGAGTTCTGTAATGGAATATTATTAGAATAATATTAAATTGATTACTCCATTTAAACTTAAAATATTTATAAACAACAGTAATATTTATAAATAACAATAAAACATTTATTAACAACATAAACACTTATTAATTTATTACTCAATTAATTATTAGTTTTGGCGGGGAGACATGTGAGACCACCTAACTGGCCCAATATATTTGCTTAGACCTAGATATCTTTTTGAGGAACACATACCTTCAAGTCTGTCTTGGACTTTGTTAGCAGAACGTATTTGATGTCGTCTTTGTTACTAGCATTAACTCGTAGTATAATGAATCCACTCGTAACTTCGTCGATCATATTGTACTGCTGACTCCAACACTCGCTCTTATTTCATTCTCTTAGTATATGAAGTCATCTATGTAGTATCTGCACAAGTCATAATGTCGCCCGAGTATTAGCACAAGTCTACCAAGTCATAATGTCGAAGTTATCTGTATATAAGTCTGCTCCTAGTGTCCTTCTTCGGCCCCAGGTTGTGGTTCCCTCTTTTCTCGGGGGGAGGGGGGTCAATCCCCCTTTGCTTTCATTTGCAGCATTGAGAGTGACGCACCCAGCCCATTTTTCCATTGGTTACTCATTTAACCAATTGATCCATTCCACATCCTCGTAAGGGTTCGTTCGGCCCCCTCTGCCTTGCCGCTCCTAAATTTATGGTTTTCGGACCTTTAGCTGCACATGCTGGAAAATCCGGCGCCATCCAGACTGGCAGTATTGTTTGTGGTTTTGAACATAATAAATAACTGGCATAAACTTGTCTCACCAAAACACATGTGAGATCTATTTCTGGTCTCTGAAAAACTAGTTCTTTACACAGGTATAAAATATGTTGAAATAGCTAGTAGAATAAGCTATAAAATAAATATAATTGCTGTCCTTTTCTCTGAAAAATGAGTTCTTTTACAAAGGCATAAAATGTGTTGAAATAGTTTGTTGAATAAGTTCTGAAATAAAATAATCCTTTCTCTGCAAATTAAATTCTTTGCGGTAAATTATATTTTCAGTCGCACAACTCAAACATTCACTTGTTTGTTTATTGACATACATTTTCGTCAGCTTTTTAGCTGGAATTCTTTGAACCGTTTTCATATCAGTGAAAATTCCAATAATCTGGTGAATGAATTTTATGCGACACTATATTTCTCCCAGTTATAACCTGTCCATACTGAAGTTCTATTTTTCTCTTTCCTAAAATCTTTTTTAGGTTCAATTTTTCGACTTTACCGTTTTTGCCTCCGTAGCCAATTTTTCTAGTTTAATCTTCTCCTTTCTCTTAGTATACGTGGTATTACCACTGTTGAAAACCCAGGCCGCCCTACTCACCCTAGGGTATGAGCAGCTGTTTGAGCCGTTGGATTGTACTACCACTGTGATGCTACCACTGTATAAAAGCACTCGCCAACACGTAATAGTTCATATGATTGATTTTTATTTCTATGAGGCTGTGTAAAATCATTGTCTACCAGATCAAAATTAATGATTTTTAGTACTTAAATTACTGATACAAAATTACTGATTTAGTACAAAATTACTGATTTTTAGTAAAAGCTGCATAACGGACGCTGTGGCTATAATCACACCGATCACGCGTCACGCAACGTGGAATAACTTCAACTATCTTCCGGAAGACTGCTTTTGCACCAAAGCTGTCGACATTGAAATTTATTTAGACAAACATATTCCTTTATTATTATAAATAATTATAGTGAGAAATAAATGACAGTTTTTCTTCATAATGGTATAAACTGGAAATGTCTGTATTAATAACTGAGATAAAATTTCATTATTTTGGATACCTTTCATCCGGACACCCTATATTACGGTACGGGTAATATCGTCAATGCTGAGCAAAATACTTTACATAAACTTCATCACCAATCACGGTTAACTTAGTTCACAAAGAAAGCACATAAATAAATCATTCATGGATGGATATCTCCCTGTGTAATTCAAATTGGAACTATCAGTTATATATGTTTTATACAAATACATTAGATAGATAATAAAAATTCTACGGAGGCACCATTGATCTGGAATTAGTTCTACCGAAAATTCAATCGAATAATAGAAATAGCGTTCCTTCCAAGGGAATAATTTAGGTAGATAAGCAATCATTTGTTAGATAAATACCGGGTACTTCCATCCGTTTAATTACTGGCGGAAACAATAGTGAATTAAAGAAAAGTTTATTTAGTAATTAATGAAACCAATTTGAGATGGTTGCAATCAAGACTGAAAACAATTCAAATATTAGTATACTATTATATTTTAAATATCATGCTGCAATTGTACGGAATAATAGTATGACAAACATCGTGTTTAATGGTATTTTTAAATATTTTATTTTATCAACCAATAATCCTGTCATTAGCCTTTTATTAACCACTTTTGTTAACCAATTAGCCTATTGTAAGGAGACTGTCGAAGATTAAAGGTCTAACGTAACATAAGTCAAATTTCAAATTGCTTTTAAGTAAAAAATGCATCGAATACTTAATGTGGTATGTTTTTAAAAGTAAAAATTGAATCATAGAAAAAAAATAATCTGAATTTTTTATCTAACACATGACAAATATTTTTACTCAATTTTTTTTAATTAAATACTTTTTTCTTAAATTTTACTCAACTATTGTTACTTAAACTTTACTCCAGTACATTTTACTTAAATTTTACTTATATTTTTCAGTCACAATCTATTCAAATATTTGTTTTTACTCAAACCTGCAGAGACTTCATGCTATATTACTCTAATACTTTTTACTTAAATTTTACTTATATTTTTTACTCACATTTTGCTCAAATCTGCACAGACTGTATACTATATTAAAGAATAACATGTAAAAGCAGAAAAGTGTTTTTAAAGTACTCCCTTTTATTGATTGCATGTAACTTAAATGTACGAAAATTGAGAAATTGTGCTGAAGATTAATCAGTGCAATTTATTTTAATTTGAGTTATTCCCCAAAAGCGACCACATTCACATGGAGGGGTCCTAGATATGGTGCAAAATTCAATAAATTATAATATACAAAAAAAAAATCATCGACGTACCAAATTTGGATTTTAAAGATGTTCCAATTCTTGATATATTCCATAAAAATTAGTACATTCATATACGGAGCACAGGATGAACTGAATTTGTAAAACTCAAAATTAAAAATATATAATATACCACGAAAGACAATATGCACAATTTAAACTTTCTAGCTACTACGTATTTAATTTATCCCCATAAAAGAGTACATTCTTATCAGGGTTCAAGATGGTCTAGCCAGATAAAGTTTTACATTCAAAGACCTAAAATATAAAGAAAGACCAGGATATTCCAAATTTGAACTTTCTAGCTTATTTGGTTCTGGAGTTCCATCAAAACGAGTACACTCCTATGGGAGGTCCAGGACGGACTTATTCCATGAAATTCAACATCCGAAGAATTAAAAGGTATCACAAAAGACAACGATATGTCAATTTCTAGCTACTACGGAACTCAATTTATACCTCAAAAAGGCGTACATTCCTATAAGGGTTCAGAAAGGTCTAGCAAATCTAAAGCCTTAAAAGATATCATGAAAGACAAGAACATACCAAATTTGAACTTTCTAGCTGTTTTGGTTCTGGAGTTCCCCCAAAACGAGTACATTCCTATGACGGGCCCAGGACAGACTTGCTAGATGAAATTCAACATCCGAAAAATTTAAAAGTACTACAAAAGACAAAGACATACTAAATTCCATGTTGCTATGTTTAATAAAACTTACTTAGCTTGGGCCTCTAATATTTGAATTACACTAAGAACAAACAGATCAAATTAAATAAAAGGGTGTAAAAATATGGCATACTAGCATGCATGAAAATATAGTGAAGACTATCTATCACCTCAGATACTTTTCTTACCTGGAATATTTTTCTTATGTAAATCCTGTTTCACCTTTTATGTTTTTAATGTCCAATGTAACATGGTAGAAAATCCGTTTTGTGTTTGCCCTTTCCTCAAATCGCATCAAAAACCCATTTCAACTTCCAGACTTGATCCCAAGATATTTTTTGTTCGAATTTCTGGAAAATTTCACCCATTCAAATATAGAAATGGGAAAATATATATTGATACACTTATCTTGTTATTCAGAATGGATTTCAAAGTAGACTTGGTAAAAATTCTTTTCGAGTGCTTTCGGTCATATCCTAGAATACCAAACTTCATGGTATAAAAATCCAGAATTTATAGGTAAATGCATTTATGCGTATTCATAAAATATACTGCTATATAGAAAAATTTAACGCCATGTGTAAAGTCATAAAATGACGACGTTGCGTTATTGAAAATATAACATGCATTACGAAAGCTTTATGCTAAGATTAGGCATGTTAAGATTGGGAAAGTGGCACGTTAAGATTATGTTAAGATTAGGTCAAATCTCCCTTGAAGAAAGCAGGCTTGTATCAGTTGGGTGACAAAGCACATAATTCTCTTCAACGAAGTTTTGGGGATTATTTTCTTACAATTTGTAATCACTATACATTCTTTATACATTGTAATAAATGCGCAGGTACAGCTTATAATTTTTTCTTTTTTGCTTTCGTATATGTTCAGTTTACGAGTTGTTGCTATTTAGAACCATGCCAACTGGCCGAATATTTCACAAAAATTCCAAAACCTGAAGGATTACATTTTTAGATTTTCACCAACATTTATTTTCATGGGGAAGAAACTTATTTTATCTCATAGTTAATCATTTCCAACATGCATTATTTCTCTGTTCTGAGAAAATATTATATCATATTAGGATTTTATATCCTAAAAATTACTTGTGTAATGTACAGGAATTTTTGAACATACAGTAGCTCACAAAATGTTCAGTGCTAAAATAATTTGTGCAGTACGAAACTGGAATTTGTGCAGTACGATACTGGAATTTATGCACTACGATACTGGAATTTGTGCAATGTGTAAAAATGGATTTTTATTATTACTTTTTTAAGTATTGCTGTTGGGATTTAGTGCATATATTTTTTGCAATGCAATACACTATACTATATCCGTGCAACATATTGATATCGCTCCTCATTGAATCGAAGTCATCATTACTCTAACCTACAGAATAAAATTCTATGCATCTTGCATTTCATAATTTTATAATAAATTTATACAAAAATTAAATGAGAAACCAATTTATACCTTTTATTTTAACAAACTGCACTTATTAAATTAGATTTTTATAATGACTTTAATTAGGCTAACGTAAATAATAATATAAACAAAATTACTATATATCCAGGTATATCATATCCTATAAAATGTTTAATTGATATTAATATTTATTTATTATTCCCTGAAATAATAAAAGTCACAAAATTAACTTAGTGAATATTATACTTATTTCGAGTTAATTTTACGCATTTTCCCAAAGGAATTTACTTCCACAATTCTTTGTGGTTTTGAAAGCTGCAAATTCTTCATAAATACCTCGCAGCCAAAAAATAATTTATAAAATTCTGTTTATCATTACAGCAAAATCAACATTTACATATTTCTAATATTAAAGAGAACATCACTGAAAAAATATAACGAGAAATTAAGGAAAATCATTGATACGATACACTGAGAAATAAACGAAAATCATTGATGCAATACACTGAGAAATTAAAGAAAATCATTGATACGGTACACGTATAAGTGTATAGATACGAAATATTGATGTCTCGCAAGGTCACGTATCGGTACATTAACGTACCAGTATTGATGCATTAATTTTAAAATCAACAAATGATGCACTAATTCTGAAATCAACAAAAGCCCTTAATTCGGAAGACACTCCTATTAAAAATACCAGTATCCATAGACCGGTTTCGCACTCGTCATTATGCATTATTATGTGTCCGTCAGCATAGAATAACATATATCTAAAATGGCAGCAAAGTACTTGTCATAAGCCACAATTTTTGCGAATTTCTACTGGAACTCCCAATTTCAGTCCTTCCACGTGGCCGGCTTTCGGAAGTTTTTTGGAATTAATATTTTATTTTCTCAAATTTCATTTTTTAGTTTTAGTCGATATAATTTTACAATTGATGTTTCATTTTCAATTGAAAAAGTAATTGATGTAATTCTTATTATTATATATAAGGATTCTGTTAATGCTGATAGGTATGCTTTAGAGTTTAGAAGTCAGCAGATCATTTGTACTGAGGTCAATTTTATCTTTGCTTTTTTTGTAATGTTTAGTTTAAGCATAATGATGCGTATAAGCGTATTTTTCGAAAACTGAATAGAATCAAATTTTTAATAGCTATGGTGTTCCTTAAAATTTAGGAGTGATTTTTCGGAGCTTATTTGTTAACAAGCAGTATACCCGTTCTTTGAACGGAAAGTACATTATAAAAAAACTTAGAATTTATAATCAGCTGCAAATTCCTCTTGTATTTTAAACGACAATGTTATCCAAAACATTTTATTAAAATACTAGCAGCATACCCGTTCTTCGTACGGAGTATAAAATATAAAGAAACTTATAATTCAGATTCATATGCAAATTATGTTAAAATATTAAATTTATTGCTCCTAAAGAAAAGTTTATGAATATCTGTTCTCATCATGCAAAATTATCGTCACGGGCAGATCTGCAGAATAAAACATCCTGGCCCCTTTCGAAAGCAAGATTACAAAAAAAAAGGAATTGAATCAATATATGCAAAATGAAAGCATTAAAATTGTATAGGACCCGTACTACTTATATACGCGAATATTAGAAGATATAACCTGTATTAGTAGATTACATGCATAAATTGAAAATATCAATAAACCCGTAATTGATTCCAATATATGCCAAAATAAAAGCACTAAAATTATATGGGAATATATATATATATATATATATATACCCATACTACTTATATTGTCGCAGATTAGAAAATATGCCTATATGTTAGTAGAAGATTACCCTTATTACAATATGAGTCTAAAAAATCTTTGCCGAAATAAAACAGATGACATTATAAATTGAAAATTTCAATTATCCCCGTAATCTTTATACCAGAAGGTCGTAATTGATTCCAATATATGCCAATATATATCAAAATATATGCCTATATACCTGTACTACTTATATTCTCGTAGATTAGAAGATAACACGTGCATTTATAGAAGATTACTCGCACAACGTTCAATATGTACGTTTCAACAATTTTTGTCATAATAAAACAATGGTATAATAATTTGAAAATATCAATAATCCCTAAATCAATAATCCTCGAAAATATCAATAATAATAATGTGTAACCTGAAGACCGTAATCGATATTTTCCAGTCAAAAATGCAATACCAATGAAATTTATTTTATATACATATCTTTATTATTCAAATCGGAAAAGATTTAATTAAAATCGTATGCCACATAACACATATTGGATTTACATCCATTGCTAAGCGACATGATATCAGTTGCTTCAAATAAATTGATGGAAATCATATCGTCTGAATAATGCTATCTCCATGAAAGGTTTGGCGATATTTTCTTCAATTTAGCGATAACTTAAAAAATCGCCAAATTTATCGCCAAGTGGGACTGTAAAACTGATAGTCCCATTTTGCGACAAATTGACGAAACATCATCATAATATTATCCCCTAACAAAACACAATTAATTTCATTTATTAAGCGCAATTTTATCAATTTCATGACATTTTTATAGATTCACAAACATTTTTATCAACTTGGTGATATTTTAAAAATTCGATAAATGTGTTACTAAGTAGGATGGATAGACTGACCCACAAATGCCACCGAAACATCATTTCAGTACTGTCTTCTAAAAAAACGAATTTAATTTCATTGATTTGCGTCGTTTTTAGCAATTTGGCGATATTTCCGTCAATTTGGCAAAGTTTAAGAAAAGTTGCCAAGTTAGCGATATTCCGCCAAATTCGTAGCTCTGAAATTGCAGATCTGAAGAATAAAACATCCGATCCCGTTTGTATATACTAAATGCAAACACTAAAATTGTATTAGAAGATATACCCTTTCTACTCTTTTTCTGTTTCAACAATCGGATATTAGTAAACACAAAGTTTATTAGTAAACACAATATGAGTTTATTAGCTAAACACAATATAAAAGCTTAAAAACTCTTTGTCAAATGAAAGTGATGTACACAGTCCGTAATTAATATAATTAAAAGAAAAATCAAACCGTTCATTTACAAAATATATTTATACATCTATTTATTTATTATTCAAATAGAAAAATAATAACAAATATTAAGAAACACATTTAATTTAATTGCGTTGCTGTACAACATAATATAATAAAGAATCTTCCTCATAAACTGCGAAATTAAATAACCATTTTGATCTCCCCATAAAATGCAAAAATAATAACCATTTTGATTTCTTTATACTTTCCATTGTTTAGTAAATGCTTGACCATGGAGTTAGATTTTCCATTAAAATTCATGTTTCAAACAATTCATGCTTTCAGATAGTGACTAATTAATGCAAAAATCCTGCATTAAGCTCAGAAATGAAGTT
Organism: Amaurobius ferox; assembly: GCA_951213105.1. Lineage (NCBI taxonomy): Eukaryota > Metazoa > Arthropoda > Arachnida > Araneae > Amaurobiidae > Amaurobius > Amaurobius ferox. Next base: position 34,690,965 of record OX578135.1, on the reverse strand, counting down.
TTAATTCGCGTTAACGTTTTAAACAAACGATTTTCATCCTTTCCGTTTGGATAAACCACGGAGCTAGAGAGTAGATCTCCTAGGATAAAGTTCCGTTTTTCATTAATATCTCGACAACCCCTCGTATTAGAAACTCGAAACTTGGGCAAAATTTATGGGGACTATTTTAAGGCTACTCACAAAATTTCATCAAATTCGGTTCAGCCGTTCTCCCGTGATGATGGGACAAACAGACAGACAGACAGACAGACAGACACACAGACAGACAGACAGATTTTCATTTTTATTTATATAGATTTAAATTGATGTTCCTAAAAGGAAGTTTAAGAATCTCTGTTCACGTTATACAAAATTATCTTCCCAGATAAATCTGAAGTATGAAACTTCCCGGTCCCGTTTGTAAAAAAATTTACAAAAAAATATGAAATTGAATCAGTATATGCAAATGAAAGCGCTAGAACTGTATAAGATATACCCATACTGCATATATTCTTGTAAATTAGAAAATATACTCCTGTATTAGTAGATTACCCGTACTACAATATATGAGTTTCAACAATGTTTTCCAAAATAAAACGGATAATGTTATAAATTGATAATCCACTAGCTTTCAAAATTTAAGCACGGACGATGAAATCAACAAAAATGGAAAAGTAAAGCTTTGATTAACTCAAAATTGTACATGACGGTGGCAAATGTGTTTATGTATTAAAGAAAATAAGAATTATGTACAAAGATGAAAAAATATTTACTTTTCGTAAGTTATATGATGACATCACATTTGGGTCATTAACAAAATGATGTTTAGGCAAGCAAACGTACATTAATATGATATGTGACCACCCCAGACCTTCACACAAACTTTACAATGATTTTCCATGCTTTCAATGAGGTGATCAACCATCGCAGATGCGAGCAATGACCATTTCTCCAATAGGGCAGTTTCCAACTCTCTGAGACTGGTTGGAGGAGGTAAACGTGCAGAGACAGCACGCCCGAGGGCATCCCAAATATTTTCAATGGGATTAAGGTCGGGGGAATACGCCGGCCACTCCATACGAGAAATGCTCTCACGTTTCAGGTATTCGTCAACGATGTTAACTCGATGGGGACAGGCATTATTGCCCCTAGGGAGGAAATCCGGACAAACTGCTGCAGCGTAAAGTCTCGCAATTGGGTCTAGAACTTCATCCCGATACCGCACAGCCATCACAGAACCGCCTTTAAAGATATGCAGCTCTGTGCGATATCCCATTAACATTCCAGCCCACACCATGACGATGCCACCTTTTAATGCTTGATGTTCGGCGATGTTCTTGGCCTGATTGCGTGGACCTCGTTCTCTCCAGTTAAACGCTTATCATCTGATTCCAGGGAAAATCTGGACTCGTCCGTTAACAGGACGTTGCACCAATCTGAGACAGTCCAATTTACATGTTGATGACACCAGTTTAATCCTGCCCCTCTGGCTCGGACGGTTAGTGGAACACAAAAACATGGTACTCGGGCGTACAGTCCTTTCACGTGGAGTCTTTTGTGCACAGTACTGGCAGATATTGTCTTACCAAGTTCAGCTGCAACTATGGCTGTAACAGTTATGAAAGTCGCTCGTCAATTCCGCTTGGCAACTATAGCAATATACCGATCATCAGAGAGGGTGGTTACCCTTGAACGACCGAGTACAGGTCTCCAGACAACTGTTTGACTTGTTTGGAATTGTTTCCATAATCGAAACTTTACCGAATAATCACGCCAAAGAAAATAGCGACATATTTGATTGACTGCCCTGCTTCAATGCGTCCGAAAGCACTCCAGCTCTCACTATCTGTCATTCGTCTTCTTTCAGCCATAGAAACACGAATATCATCGAAAATAATTCTACAAACTTTATAAACACTCTGTATCAGCATTTAAATGCACCTCCTCAAACCCTCCAGAATGCTGGCCAAAAGATTGCCTAATTAGCATATATTCGGACAGTCAATCGTGATTGGCTATAACATACGATATTTCATACTGCCATCTACATTCGCAGCGATTTTCAGCCACTCAAATTCAAATATTCTTTCGAAAAATGAAAATTTGCATTGCATACTTAATTTTTGGAAGTCAGTGCATCAATAATCCCAATAATCTTTAAACCTGAAAGCTGGGATGATATAATTTTCTTCAAATAAATTTACCGAAAAATATCGTCTACATAATGCTAAGTGTATGGAATATTTAACTAACTATGCGTTTTTGACAACCCCTGTTCCTAGAAACTCGAAACATGGACTAAATTTTAAGTGTGGCTATTTCAAGGCTATCCACACAATTTCATGAAATTCGGTGCAGCCGTTCATTCTCCTTTGATGCTGAGGCAAAGATAGACTGTTAGACAGACAGGTAAAAAGACAGACAAATTTTCAATTTGGTTATATAGATTTTTAGTATTTTGTGTTTAAGCGAATCCATATATAAAAACTAATTGTTATTTGTGTCTAAATACACACCGAAATATTACGATATTTTTAACAGGCATTGATTTGCCATATAGCTTAAAAATATAATTTTTCTTTGAATTTCTTTCACCACCGAAAATTATAGCAGTTGATTTTGTGACAGAAATGTTCAAATTAATGTCAGAGCACCCATTTTTAAACGTTTTTGATTGTTTTATTAATGTTTGTTTCCAGAATTTTAGGAGAATTTCTTCAGTTTATTAAAAGAAAAACATCTACATATGCCATTGGGAGTTTAAAATGTTAAAATTTTGTAGACCTTTACACCATACACACAGACACAGAGATCACTTCAAAAACGTTCCTTTCGAGGATGTTTGAAAAGTACGCATCCGTCGAAAACTCTAATTCGAATTGTCGCCCCTTCACAATATTTTCCCTATACATTAAACTATATATATAGGGAAAGTAATACATTGGATCTTTTTTTCGTGTTTTAAGGTCTTTGAAACGTAAATGATTCCTCAAGAACACAATTCTTGAATAATTACGTACCATCGAATGAAAAAGCATACTGTAAGAAACCACAATACATGTTTTTGCTACATCCAAAAACATAACTTCCTGCCCTAACCATTTGGTTAAACCGCAGAGCCATTCACAAGAATCGTAAAAGGGGTTATTGTGTGCTAAGTTTTTTCACATCATTCAGCCATTTTTTGGTTTCACACGTTAATGAATAGGCAGATAAACAAACGTCTTCAGATGAATCATTTTTACAGCACACTTTATTTTTTTCAGAGCCAAATAATGAACGCCAGGAAAACGTTCTTTAAATAGAAATAATTCACGGAGTTTTCAAAAGTGCAAAAAAAATAGATAGGAGTGTCTAATTACGACTTGAGAAATTGCTAGAATGTATTTAGCGTGGAGAATTTAACTAATGCGCAGTTGGTTTTAAGAACTGAATTGCTGAGATTCTCACTTTGCTTAAACATTAAGTTCGTTGGATCAGCCATATTTACTTTGTCATACTGTGTAATATAGTGTAGAAAATACTATGTAATATAGCATAGTATAACAATATAGTATAAAAAATATATTGTTTGCTCAGAAATTTTAGAGTTCGAGTGTTTGATGCCAATATATGTTTTAAGACCTCAAGCACATTTTAAGACCTCCTGCACACATTGCAACTAATTTTGGAATGATGTGAGTTTGTCTGCCTGTATATATATCTGTGGTGGATTGCTTGTATACATGATAGCAGACACAAATATTAATGCATTTTTGCGAAAATTTATATCCCGCTTTGTTATCAAAAAATCTGGAACTAGATTGAATTTTTTTTAAATTCGAACGAAAACCTCTGAATTTATTAGAAATGTTATATTTCTTTAACAGGGCATCATAGGGCAACATTTAACAGAATCACGCATAAAAGGGTTTATTTATAGCTCAATAATACCTAAACTTAAAATAACCGCGATACAAATTGTTTTGTTCGCGACGTCATTAGCCCCCCTTGGGGGGCAAGTTACCCCCCTCCCGAGGGGAACATTGCCAAGTAGGGTATCAATTGAAAGATTTTTATATGTCCTTTAAAGTAAAGGGTAACACGTTATAGTTGTAATTGTCTCACGATACAGATTTTTCACATGCTTGTAAAATTTTCTTGTAAAATTTGGGGGGAAAAGATAAAATGGATTTTGGTATGAGAAAGTCGAGTGGAGCTACCAGTTAATTTTAAGTTAAATAAATGCATAGATTTTACTTTTTAATACTCTTCCACCTTCTGGTAAAGCATTTTAAATGATGTAACAAAGAATTGGTGTTTTCTATGTGAAACATCTGCACGTGCGGGGTATGGAGTAAAAATCATGACAGAAATGCGACAGGGATGAAGCGAAATAGGTCTAGGTTACCACCGTATTATTACGAATACCTAACACGAAACCATTCTTATAATTTGAAGTAACGGGCTCCTAACTTTGGAGATAAATTTAGTGATCCTTTTTGAATTTGACGAAATATCGCCAAATTTGATTAAGTTTCGGAAACTTCTAGATTTTTTTTTTGCAGGACTATATCACTAAACAGCGGCTGTGTACTTTTGAAATTGAAATTTAAAAGTCCCAAAATGTGGTTATAAGTGGATTTATGACTATGGAAGTGATTTATTGTAAAAGTAAGTGTCATTTATAGTATATTGGATGGCTTTTTTTCCTGATAATGCATTTAAAAAATCTTATCCGAGTGTTTTAAAATGCCGGTGATGTGGCTGATCGACGTGTTTAAGGTGTTGAGCATGGAACCTTAGACTGGCGGCCATTATTATTTATTGAAATCCTGTTTTTTTTTTGTTTTTTTTTTAATCCAGTAGAGTTCTAAAGTAGATTTTAAGGATATTCAGATGTCCTTGAAGATATATATTCGGTAACATTTATAGCCTAATGATAGTTTTAACACTGTTTTTGATAACTTTTTAACTTACATAATGTGTGATTGTTTATACCATTAGTTGGATACTGAAACTATGAGTCCTGTGTTTTATGGTGTGTTATTATGGAATTAAGCTGATAAAATGTGCTCCAGATGCCTTATTTAATGTTTACTATATATTAAGATTGAACAAAGTTTTACTTTGACTGAAAAATTAGTCAATATTTAATATACATTATTGGATAGTTTTGACTGGGATTGTAAAGTTGGAAGGTGCTTACTTGTGATTTTTTAAAGCTTTATATGATAAAGTATTTTAAAAGCATTTTTCGACTGTTTTAAAATTTCGATGATATGGCTAACGTGTTTAAAATGTTGTGCGTAAATCCTTGGACTGGCGCCCATTATTATTTATTGAAATCCCCGTGTAATGTTTTTCGATCCAGTAGAGTTAGTTCTAAAGTAAATTTTTAGGATCTTTAGATGTACTTGAAGTTATATATATATTCAGTAAAATGTATAGTATACTATTAATTATAACACTGTTTTTGATAACTTTTATATTTCTATAATGTGTTTTTGTTTACCTTTGGTTGGATATTGAAACTATGATTTGTGTCTTTTGGTGTTTTATTATGGAATCAAGTTGGTAGAATATGCTCTGGATTCCGTAATGTTTACTAACTGTTAAGTTTGAACAAAATCATATTTTGACTGAAAAATTAGTTAATATTTTATTGAGATTATTGGCTAGTTTTGCCTGCTGTTTCAAAGTGGGAAGGTGCTTACTAGTGATTTTCGATAGTTTTAGGTGATCGATTTAGCTCCTAGTGCTTTATCCAAAGATTCTTTACTACTTATTTATCCATAATAATAGAAATTTATGATTGATTTTTACATAAGTTGTTTTGATAACATCTCCTCTGTTTACTATTGATTGAATTGTTAAAGTTCTATTTATGATCTGACCCCCTGTTCTAAAATATATGTCCTGTGCATTGATATAGCTTAGCTCTCCCTGTTACTTATAGTTAACGATCAAAAGACTAAATTGATGTTTTATAAGAAAAATTACTGAAAAATGAATAGAGCTTATAGGATGGTTTTGTCCGAAGCTGTATAAAATCATGTATTTAGGTGTATTTGAAATTTGATGGTTGTTGAAAATCTGTTTTTTAAAAATATTTTTTAATATTGCTTATCAATTGATTGTTTAGAACTATTTTTGCATTCTGTACTAGCCGCCTTCGGCAGGTCAGCCTGTTCGTTACCTTTGAAAATTCTGGCCGTGGCAAACTCGCTGGCGCCATAACCCCGTGGAGTTAACAAAGTTTGTTTCAGTTTAATGTCGTTAAAACTAATAATGAAATTTTAAGATGAAAAATAATGTTCTAGGGGGGGGGGGGGGGTTCTTGAAAATTGATTTGTAAAGTAAATTTATTCGATTGTTTGTGAACTGTGAGATTCTGAGGATTTCTTTACCTGTAACCTTAGGAAAGGAATTCCTTTGATGTGTACTCACAGCCGGGATCAGCTGCTCCTATGTTTTTTTATAGAGGTATGCTCCTCTATTTTTGGTTTTAGATAAATGTAATTATATTCGTTTATCTGGATTTTTAGTATTGCATCGCAAATGACATGAAAGTATTTTTGAGACTGATGATGTTGAATGTAAATTTAATATTTAAGAAATAACGATGCTGCTTTAACAATGCTGCTCAGCGAAAAATATTTTTTTAAAGATTGTCCCCACCACCACCCGATGCATAAATGCACCGCAACAACCTCCATAACTTTCATTTTATTTATTTTTTTTATTTCTTCAGTGTTTAAGCTTTTTCATTGTGGTCCCAACCACCACCCGATGAAAACAATACATCGCAACAGTTCAATCCAGCATAATGAGCCAAAAATATTATAAAAAACAAACAATAATACGGTTTTTAATTGTCCCTAGGCCAAAAACCGAACAAAAGCAAACACTTATGCCTATGCGTATTTAGCGCACCCTCTTCAGAACCGTGGAGTCAGAACCTCTTCAGAGTCATGACGTCAGAACTTCATTCACCTCACTTCCACCATAAAAGCACCGTGCTTCTGCGCGCGCATGTCTGTCAAAATCGATCCTTGCTTTCGCGGTTTGGACGAGAAATTGAAAATCATTACTTCTTTAAAATCCAGATCGTGCCACTGCTTTTTATTATTTCTTGACTAGATTGGACTTGACTAGATTGGAAAGCCTGATCCTTGAGCTTTCTAAAAATGTAAATTATTAGTCGAAATTGTCGGTACTTTTCCCGACGCGAGGATTTAAAAACGAAAGTTCGTTTACTTGAGTCGAAAGTGATATTTGTTTTAAAATCTTTATAAAATATTAATATTTGTCCCTGAGATTTGGTATTGATTTGTTTTACTCGCAATTGTCTGCTCTTTTTAGTCGTGTGATTAGTTTTTTTCTACGACGTCTGGATGCTGGAGAAAAAGGGGGGAAAAGGGGAAAAACGGTCGAAATCGCATAAAACATTAAATAACAAAAAAAAAATTCAAATTTTAAAAATCGGTTTTCTCGTGTCACCTTCTCTTCCCCCCCCCCCCCCGGTCTCCGATTGCCAAATTTTGTAGGTCTGAGACGCGCGGTCGCTGAACCTATAGTGTATAAGACACACACACAGACAGTGTCTTTTATTATATTGATTATCATTTTCTGTTAACTGTTAAATGATTTGTTTGCCATGGAATATATGAATGATCTGTCCAACTTGATAGTTGAATATTTCGAGGAGAAACTGACATTGAAGTGTGATATTGATGCAAAACCTCAGTTATCCAAACTTGGGCCATTTCTTTTCGCAAACTTCTGGCATTACTCTAAAAAGGAAGCTAGACTCCATAAACCCCTGCAAACCAAACTAGCGAATAGATTATTTTAAGTTTCTGTAAAAATTATTATGGATACATGCAAAGAGTAAAAAGGTGTTAGGAAATTTATTGCAGGGGGAACTAGTGGTAACACTATTGTTATAACGATATCATGGTTAGATTCATTACTGCATCGACGTTTATTCCGTCCAACATAGCACCATAAGCAACCATGACTTCACATATGACGTATGTGCAAATGTTCTATAGCAGGAAGTATGATCTTCTCAATAGCTTAATGAATAGTGTGTAGTCTTGTAGGGCGGTTATCTCAAGTTCGATTCTCCACGGAAACATAAAAAAATCTGATGTGGGCAACACATGACTTTCCTTATATAATGCAATGAATTTACTACTTTCACAATTAAAAATAATGTTATTCTTGTAGTAGATACTTATATTCTTTCCAAGATATTGAATTTTCTTCAATGAGTAGTCATTTTCATTGATTTAGCGTCATTTCTATCAATTTAGCAAGATTTTTGTTAATTTGGTAACAATTAAAAATGTCGCCAAGTTGGCGATATTCCGCCAAATTTGTCGCCAAAATCTCGCCAAGCGTTATGGATGGAGAAATAAGTTATTCTTACAGCAGATAAATGACTATTGGCGTTCAAATACAAAAGTATATTTTTTCATGAATGGAACAAGCTAGATCCACGAGAATGATGCTACCAAATTTATCGCATGGAAAGCATTTATCGCATTTCAAATTCACATATGAAAAGTGAACATGTTTCTCAATAGGAAATATTTTTTTATACTATATAACTTTTTGATAATTTTCTTGAAAAATGTGCAATATCTCAAGAACGGTTCATGTTAGCGTTATAAAATTTATGTCAATCGTTTTCTAATGAAAAATTACATAAGAAATGTCTATTTGAGTAACTTTATTAGCTGTTTTGATTTTTTGACGATTTTTTCAAAATTTCACTCGAAAATTTAGGGGGGGGGTTCTGAACTCTCGATTGCATATAAAAGCAATAGGCTTCCAGTGTTTACGGATTGTGATTTTTGTACCAAATTTCGTTCGAATTGGTCCATTCGTTCGTCTGTTATCGTCTCCACAGACTCACTGACACACACACACACACACACACACACACACACACACACACACACACACACACACACACAGACATCACTTCAAAAATGTTTGATTCGTGATTAGGGATGCTTGAAACGTGCTCTTCCGTCGAAAATTCGAATTTTCGACCCCGTCATAATACTTTCCTTATACATTATGTATATAAGGAAAGTAATATAATCCGTTGTAAATACATATACAAGAAAAATTTCTCTACAAGTAATTGATAACCATGGTATTGGGGAAATTAGAAACGACGATGATGCATGAACTATATATGGTTTAATTACCATAGGCATGAACCATATGGCATATTTATCATAGGCATGAACCATATGGCATATTTATCATAGGCATGAACTATATTGTCATATTTTTATATAAGAATGTCATATGAAGCATCACATTCCGGATTTTTAAATAGAAAACATATTGCTTTTCCATTTTAACTATCATCAATCTCTTTTTCCAACAATAAATTAAGATGCGTAACATTATTTCCAACTAAGAAATGCATAGATAATCCAAAAATTCCTCGAATGTAATGCAAACATGTGGTCTTTTCCAGCATCTCTCGCATGAGAAGATAATGAGGCATCTTAAAAGCTCAGATCTGCAAATAGTGCGAGTGCAGCAACTACTAGGCAGAAAGACGTCTTAAAAGCTTAATTAAAGTTTTAAATGACGTTTCATTCTTCCCTAGAAATTCCGTAATTAAAATTTGCCGAAAACACAGAGGGTGCCTTTTAAGGGCCAGCCATTTGAATGAACAAATTTTTGAATATTTTAAAGAATAAATTCCGAAATTTTTATGTTCGAATTACTATTTCATTTTTCAAACATGACACATCTGATTTTTATAATGTTTAATAAATATGGCAATAAATGAAACTGCTGCTTGTGTGAATAATATCTAGTATTTTCTAATATTAATTTTCTAGTTAATTTTCTAGTATTAATTTTCTAGTATTAATTTTCTAGTTAATTTTCTAGTATTAATTTTCTAGTTAATTTTCTAGTATTTCTTTAAAGAAAGCAAGCATAAACAAATTGGGTGACTACAAATGTTTCGAGTGCACTATGAACCCTCTCCCTCGTGTCAGAAATAGTGTATACTTTACAATTACTAAGCGATAAATAGTCAGTTGTACCTTAGCATTAAGAGAGCATGCTACTTTCTACCTAAGAACGAATGTTCATAATGTCCTGGAAAGAATTGTAGTCTCCTAATTCGGTTATGCATGCTGTAGTTAAGAAAAGTTTCTTAAAGGAAATAATTGTATTCTAGGAAGTTATATTCTAATAAATTTATATGTTATTGTAAAACTGGATAGCATAACCACCGAATATTTTGAGTATGCAATAAGCTCTTAACGCCAAATCTCAAAAACCGAACCTTATCTTCCACACGACTAGAAACTGGCACTAATTCGAACACTATATTGAATTTTCATTCAGTAGAAATATGGAGGTCATAATCCACAATATCTACATGAGCAAATGGAATCTTCATTGTCTCGCCATTGACTATTTATCACATAAGCGATATCTACCGGTGCAAAACCTTTTCAGTCGTCGACTTCAACATTTTAGAGATCCTGTCTATACATTTTATATGATAAGCATCCTGGGCATCTTAACGACGTCTATGCTTTATTGAATTGGGATCCTATTGATCTTACCTACGCCTGTATTTTTTTATTTGACATCCTAGTCATTCTAGCAACGCCAGTGCTGAATTGGCATCCTAGCGGCAATACTAGCAGTTCATACGATAATTCATTGCATTTATTGTATGGAATAAAATTTACATTTCTTGAAAATAGATTATGATAACGTCTATGAAATGGTGTTAATTTAATTTAGTTGCTGTAACGATTACGCATAAAACGCAGAATCAATTAAATGAAGTAACACATTCTATTTTTCATAATTTTTGGGTTTTTAGTTGAAGAAAGCCATATATCAAGAACAGTCCACGATAACATGTTATTAAATCATTCGATTTTATATACATGACTTCTTGTAAAGTGACAATATCATTTTGCATAATTGAATGAATGATTTTTTCAAAAAATGTTTAATTAAATTTATTTAAACTTGGTATATTTCTCTAACCTGATCTCCATGAATTTATTTAAGCTGCAGATTATGTAAATGCTAATGGATGTACTGCTTTATGCACTTGCTATAAAATGAAATTCGTAACGCTGGATACATAGACCTAAGAAATATCTTCTGAAATAATTTAAATGCAAATAAAATAATTCGTGTTCTATCAAAAAAAATTTCTTACATCAGATGATTTGGAAAAGTCCTCCGTCGAAGTTTTAGTTCTTAAACATTTATAGAGCAATACCTATCTCTGTATCTCTGTTAAGAACGATACTTTTTATGTTCAAGGATTAAAATATGCATACAAATAGATTTTGAATCTACCACTTTGCTAAAGGTATGTTCACAGGTAGTCACACACAAAAAAACAAATGCATGCATCAATGAAAAAAGCTTGATTCCTTTCCGAGGTTGAAGCATCAGTTGTATATAATCATTCCTCAAACCTGTAAATCCATTAAAGTCTGAAAGTTGTAAATTTAAATTCATTTAAAAGGTTTATATTACTAGGGAGCACTGCCTCTGCTCTTTACACATCGCCAACCCCCGTAACTCGCCTCGCGGGCTATTTCAAACCAAACTAAAGTTTAAATCGATAAACTGTTTATTTCATGGTATCATCCTATTATTTCTCTATAAGTGTACCAAATTTCATACTTTTATATGTTATAGTTTTTGCGGTACGAGACAGAGATAACTGATGGATGTGCCGATGCGAAGGAACATTTTTCGATTCAGAAGTTCATGAAAGTGGAAATATCTCGTAAAGTGCATCGGAATATGTAAAAGAAGCTTCGTCCTGTAAAAATTCAACTATGTAGCTTTATATTACATATATTATAGATTGCATATATGTAAAAATAATTGATTTGTAATGTATTATCGTACAATGGAACATACAGTGTGAACCAGAATTTTTGTTTAATGCTACGCAATCAATTCCCTTACACAACTCAAACTTAATTCTACGTATGAATGTACAAATAGATGCATATATATTATTTGAATGAATATATCTATTTAAAAAAAAGTTTTATACATTTCCAAAACGAATGTTATATGCTATTAAACAGCAATATAAACGTACTACTTTGAAAAAGAAATTCCGCTCATATATAACTCTAACGAACAACTTTAAAAATCAGAGCCGGCATATCTGTTACATGTCTTGCTCCAACCAGCACGCTCTACACTTTTTAAATGAGATTTATAACGCTTGGTGTATATCCATGCTCCCAACAATTAACGCATGAAACTAAAGATGATCCTCCAACACAATATACCCCTTTCATCTTTTCCTCGAATTAGCTTTGCAGTCCGCGAAGAAGAGCAGCCGCGACCATTGGGAAGATATATTTTTAGATCTCCCATGTGATGTGCCACAGACGTGAAATATATGTTGCTAATGTTTGCATTCCAACAGACCTCTCCCAGAGGTTGAAACAGAGGAACGTTATAAGCTTTCATTAATGAATTATAAAAAAAATGATGCGCTTGCAGCAGTGGATAGCTTGAGCTCTTTAAAGTTGAAACATTATCCAGGGTACAGGAAAGTGTCACACACACAGGGGGGTATAGCGATTTAAATCAATTTTATAGTAATTATATTAAAAAAATTTATGCGTTTGTAGCAGAGTATATCTCTATCTGTTTGAAGTTGAAACATTATCCAAGGTGCAGGAAAGCCTCACGCGCACACAAGGGGTATAGCGATTTAAATGAATTTTATAATAATTATATGTAAAAGGAATCATGCGTTTGAAGCAGCGTATAGCCTGAAATCTTTAAAGTTGAAACAATATCCAGGGTGAAGGAAAGTGTCAAGCACACAAGGGAGGGGGAATATAGTAATTCAAATTAATTTTAAATTATATATACAGTAGACCCCCCTGTAACACGGGTTCATATAAGACGGATTCGTATAACACAGCGGAAAAATTGTGATCGTATTCGTATAACACGCTAAAAGAGGCTCGTATAACACGGTAAAAGAATGAGACAGATGTTTTGATTTTATTACGTTTTAGCTCCAATAATTAATATAACTTTTGGCTGGTAACACTAAACATCATTGTGCTTCACAAATTTCGGGGAAACCCCATTTTTAGAGTAGATCTTTCTCAGTTTGTTTCTAGTTGTGATGCACATTAAAGGTGTCTGAAAAACTTTTATATCGTATGATTTATTTCATTCAACTTAAATTTGAGGGAATAAAAGTTTTAGGAAAATAAATCTTTTCGAAATTAAACCCTATTTCATCTAGAGGAAGTACATATCTGTTATCTCTGGTACATACATACTATCAATTAAGCTGTGTGTAAAGTCAAGTGTGTTAAATAAATTTAAAAAGATATTATAATACGTACATAAATTAGGTAAGTAATTATATATTTTTTACGTTATTTAAAATTTCGTCTTTAGTCATCATGACCCCTGCCATGGAGAAGAATCCTAAGAAGAGCAGAAAATGTATATTCCTTGAAGAAAAAATTAAATTTTTGGATAGGTTAAAATCTGGTGAGAAAGTAGTAATTAATACTAGTAACCAACGCTTAGATGAACAAGAACTTATGCAACTGGCAGAGTCGTCCGAATCAAGTAGTGAAGAAAACTCATTATGAATTTTCTGTGAGCCAGAGCAATACTTTACTACTTTAGAAATCTTACATGAAGGATTAGAATTGGCAAAAAATCTAGAAGAACATTTTACTAATAATAATCCATCAACAAAACGCTCTGAGGAATTTAAGAAAAAAAATGAAAGATTGTTTAGCTCCATATTTAGAAGTAAAAGAAGATTTAGAAAGTAACAATGATAAATTGTTGAAAACACAAGAAGATACCCTTTTAAACAACGAAAATAACAGAGATGAAACAAGTAAGTCTTCAAGATATGAAATAGCACAACCAACATTTAAAAGAGGATGTCGTTGAAACCTAATTTTGGATAGCTCCGACGGTGAATAAGTGTCAAAACAAAGTGTAACTGCTACTTTTATTTAACGCAAAATGAATAACAAAACATTTTTAATTTCAATATTTGTTTATTTTAAACAGAAATACAAAATATTTTAACTCTTACATATTAAATATTTATTTTACATCTTTGTTAAGTATCTGTATAAGTGTATGTTTATGCATAAGTAAACTGTATGTGAGCCGCTCATTTGCCAAAACGATTAAGTCCATAAAAGAAAAGGTAGAAAATATGTATTGATAAATTTTTATGCATTTCTTGTGAAAAACCATTTATTATTCAACGGCCATAAAATTGTTGCCATGTAGTGTCTTAAGACTGATTATTAAAGAAAGTTATTTTAAATATAACAAGTAAGTTAATCGCTTTGGGCTGTGAACGGCTCATGTATTTGTATAAACTAATTGACTCGCACAACACGGATTCATATAGCACGGAATGTATCTACCGTGTTATAGGGGATTCTAGTTTATGTAAAAATAATGATGTATTTGCAGCAGCGTATAGCCTGAGCTCTTTAAAGTTGAAACATTATCCACGGTGCAGGACAGTGTCGCGCACACAAGGGGGTATAGTGATTTAAAAGAATATTATAATAATTATTTGTAAAAATAATTATGCATTTGTATCAGCATATAGCCTAGACTCTTTAAAGTTGAATCATTGTAAAGAGTGCAGGAAAACATCACGCATATAAGGGGGTATAGTGGTTTAAATGAATTTTATAATAATTATATGTAAAAGGAATGATGCGTTTGCAGCAGCGTAGAGCCTGGGCTCTTTAAAGTTGAAACATTATCCAGGGTGCAGTAAAATGTCACGCACGCGATGGGGTACAGCAATTTAAATGAATTTTATAATAATTATATTTAAAAACAATGATGAATCGGCAGCAGCGTATAGCCTGATCTCTTTAAAGTTGAAACATTATTCAGGGTGCAGGAAAGTGCTACGTACATAAGGGGATATAGCGATTTAAATGAGTTTTAGAATAATTATTACACACGCATTGACAATACACTTTTGAATGCATGTTATTTGTTCTATGTGCGTGACGATTCCCCCATTGAAATGCATTTAATTAATGTTTTACTCATTAAGTTTGAACAGTTTTCATTCTAAAATATGAAAAATGTGATATGTTTAACACATCATTTTCTCTGTAGATTAACGATCTCGCTATCATGGGCAAACAATAAAACAAATTAGAACTTTTTGTTAAAGCGTTGTTTACAGAGTGTTTAAAAGAAGGTGAACAGCTGTTTTGAACTGTTAGTTGTGGACATATAGTTACACTTGCAAAACTGTTTTAAATAAGGAAGTTACGAAGTCGTGACATAACATGTATGTAAAAAATTAAGAAATATTTTCAACCCCTCTAGCACAAAAAGTCAAATTACAAAAATATGCCCCTTACAGTTAGTATTAATAATACTGACAAAAATTGAACTATAATTCGGTCAAATTTGACATAGTTATCATTGATTAAATTTTTCTTTGGGGAAAGATTTTTCATTGATGGCATTTACATATCGATTTCGGTTTCAAATAGTTAGATTTACTACTTATTCAAAATTATATTATGCAAATACTTAAGTAAAGATCCCTGTTGAAATCTGACCACAAATCCCTGTTGAAAATAATTTATTATGTCACCTTCCTAACAAAACGCAAAAAATTTATGACCCCCTAGATCACCTTACAAAGCGTAACCGTCCCACAGAGCGTGGAACTCACTCGAATCAAGAAGATTTGTTTAGTTTAATATTAATTAATAGGTCTGCAATTGCATAACAGTATCAACAGGTTTGAAATTGTATAAAGAGTATACATTTGGATGTTTTATATTAATATCTGTTATTTTAACCCTTTCACGACTAGCGCCGTTATATCCGGCATCCACTAAATGTGTCGCATTGGCTAGTGCCGGCTATATCCGTCATCCACTAAATGCGTCGTATTGGTTAGCGACATTTGCAGTAACGATACGCTAATTGGACACGACGCATTTAACTAACACACAAGAAAAAGGTCTTGACACGAGTAAAGTGTTTTTATTTTCTACCTTTTTGTGGAGCCTCATAGTTAAAAGTAAAGTAATTAACGTGTACGATGTTCATTAATGGCACAACGACCCATCTATTGGTGACGTATTGATGGTTAGTTTCGCCGTCGCTAAAGGGTTAATAGCTTTTACATCTATAGCATAGTTAAAATTAACATCTTCACACATTGACTATAGAATCATTATTGTTCTCGTCCAAATTACCGATAAAAAAATAATGCTATAAAAATATAGAGTTTCTAGTATGTTGAGTTCTAATCATGAGAATTACCAAAAATTATATCCAGCTCCAATTTTTACGTAATGTATGCACACATAACATTTCATGGTGGTACGTGCATTCATATGTAAATTACCGTATCCACATCTCAAATATGCGTACAAACGTTAGGTTTTAGAAAGCACCAAAATTATGAATTCAAAAAATTTCGATAAAATATTTAAACAAAAGTATGAGAAAATAAATTGTTTTGAGCTTTAAATCATTTTTTTTTATTTGCAAAACATATTGTCTCATTTTTTATTCGCAATGCAAAATGAATGCTGACTATCTAACATTAACAGAAAGTGTAAAAACCGTTTCTTAAACACAATAAGTTGTTGCACTTGAATCATACTCTAATTTCATTTTAATGAAATCAGCCCTTCTTCATTAAAAGTAAAATTTATGATACTCACTTCTAGTGTACGTGTTATCCGCGATGCAGAGAAGAAATTGAAAATAACGGTTGTATAAATAATAATGTTGGATATTCTTTATTTTCTTTTTTCTTGAATTCATGCTTCTAATTTTAGTGTTTTATTTATAGGTAAGTTTTTGTGCCATGCCTTACAAACTTTAATGCGTTTCCGGAAATGTCGGTCACTACAAACAGTAAGTAAAATACTTGTGCTCATTTTTTTTTTTGCATTTTCTATGAAATATACCATTAAGTTAACAGCAAAATATTTATAATATTGATTGCTAAATTTTCCCTCAGTTAAAAACTCTGATAGGTGATTTTGTATAGCATCTTCTTTATGATAGAAAATAAATTATTTTACTAGTAGTGATTCCGGTAGGTCGGACGGTCTGGATCGCAATAACAACAACAACAACAACTAAAATTGATTCCGGCAATATTATAAAGGTGCATTATTTTAGGGATTATTAAGTGATAAAATATAAGATTTTAGAAATGATTATTTTCGCAATATCCCCAAATTATAAATACTGGCTGATAAGAAATTTTTCAATAACAATTGTAATTCTACAATTTTGTAATTGACTATTTAGCTTATCTATAACAGGAATGCCCCCTATACACCATTTTTGTTGGATATAGGATTTTTTGTATCATATATGACATTTTACCTGTCACATTGTATGATTTTTCTACCGTATCTCATCTGGTTTTGTATTTTATATCGTCATGTTATTATGTATACATTTTATGTATACATTTTTATATTATACACTTGTTATTACTAGTAAATTAGTTGTATGCATTACCATGTGCTTGACGCAGTATACCCTTTTTGGATTTTATGCCACAAAACTGCAATCAAGCGACCAACCTATACACTTGCATAAAAAATAATCAATCACTCTACTATTCTCGAGTTATTTTCTGGTCCATCACTTTGCTTGACACCTCATATGTAGATTTATCGTTATTGGACAATAATCATCTTCCATTACTCATCCAGTATTGGAATATAATTATAAGCCAATATTATCAAATGGTTCTTTTATTTCTAATATTTGCACAACATTCCATACTAATTCATTTGCTATTACGATAATGCATGGTTCTAATAAAAGAAAATACAGACACACATTCCGAAGTTTCGCAATTTCTTCCCAATAAATATAGCAACTCAATATTCTTTTTGATACTGAATAGACAAAAAACTACAGTCTAAATATACTCTCCATGTCCTCTATCGATTTTTATATCCGACAACTTCTTCCGGTACCTTTAGGTGAAATAAGGATATTTTCCGGGTACCTCAGAATGTATAATCACCCAAATAGCTCGAAGAACATTATTCTACACATTTATGCATTTCTCGAATGGCATCAGGATCATTTTCTACCGCATTTGGTTGTTGTGTTACCTTTAGACTTACAGAGTAGTTGGAAATAGTTCTTTTTTTTTAAATTAGAGCGAAATGAAATGTAGTGTTTTTTTTCTATTGTCCTTAGAAACCTATATAAATGGTTATCTTTGGGGAAATTTTTGTTTTCTATGGATCGTTAACAAATAGTACCAAATAGCTCCATGTTAATAATTTCTTTTAATAGAGAATTTATATTTATATTTTACTTTTTTTACATGCATAATGTATAAGGAAAGTATTGTGACGGGGTCGAAAATTGGAATTCGAGTTTTCGACGGGAGAGTACGTTTCAAGCATCCCTGATCACGAATCAAGCACTTTTGAGGTGATGTCTGTGTGTGTGTGTGTGCGTCAGTGAGTCTGTGGAGACAATAACTCACGAACGAATGGAGCGATTCGAATGAAATTTGGTACAACAATCACAATCCGTGAATACTGGAAGCCTATTGTCTTTAAACGCAATCGAATGTTCAGAACCTCCCCTAAATTCTCGAGTGAAATTTTGAAAAAATCATCAAAAATCAAAACCTTTAATATATTTACGCTAATTGACATTTCTTGTGTAATTTTTCCTTAGAAAACGATTGACATAACCTTTAGAACGCTAGCATGAACCGTTCTCGAAACATTTCACATTTTTCAAATAAATTTATCAAAAAATCCCATGAATTAAAAAAGATATATTAACTGTTGAGGAACATGTTCACTTTTCATATGTAATATGCGATAAGTTTGGTGACATCATTTTCGTGGATCTAGCTCGTTCCATTTATGAGAAAAGATACTTTGAGTCATACTTCTGTATTTGAACGCCTATAGTCATTTATTTGCTATAAGAATAACGTATTTCTCCTTCCATAACGCTTGGCGAGATTTTTGCGACGAATTCGGCGGAATCTCGCCAACTTGGCGACTTTTTTAAATGCTGCCAAATTAACGAAAATCTCGCCAAATGGATAAAATGACGCTAAATCAATGAAAATGACGACTGATTGACGAAAATTCAATATCTTGGAAAGAATATAAGTATCTGCTAGAAGAAAACCTATTTTTTTTACTCTAAAAGTAGTAAATTCATTGCAATATGTAAGGAAAATCATGTGTTGCCCACATCAGATTTTTTTTGTCACGGTACAATAGATATTTTAAAGTCACATGCTGATGACTCACTTCTACTGTAAGTAGTCAAAGTAATAATTACAAAATGGAATGTAGTAGGTTTTTATTGTGGAAATGTTTGTTTTCTATGTATCGTTAACAAATAAGCACCAAATTCTTACTTGCTTTATTGGATAACTTTTATTTATTTATTTTGTCACAAAACGATACAAGAACAATATATATTTTAATGTCTCGTATTGATGATTCACTTCCACTGTAAAAAATCCAAAATAATAATTGCGAAATGGAATGTAGTGTTTTCTATTGTTCTTTGAATCTATATAAAGGGCAATTTTCCTGGAAAATTTTATTTTCTATGGATCGCTAACAAACAACGCCAAACAGTACCAAATTCATAATTTGTTTAATAGATAACATTTATTTTTATTTTTTATGTCACAAAATAATACAAGAGATATTTTAATGTTTCTAGCTGATATTTCATTTCTATTGAAGAATAGTCAAAAGTAATAATTACGAAATGGAATGTAGTGTTTTCTACTGTTCTTAAAAACTTATATAAATGGTAATCTTCGTGGGGGGAAACTTTTGTTTTTTTTTATGGATCGCTAACAAATAGCATTGAACTGATAAGAGCACCAAATTCATAATTGCTTTAATAAATAACTTTTATTTTATTTTATTTTTTGTCATAGAATGATACAAGTACAATAGATATTTTAATGTCGTGTGCTGATGATTCACTTCTATTGTAAAATAGTAAAAGTAATAATTACGAAATTGAATGTAGTGTTTTCTATTGTTCTTAGAAACTTGTATAAATCATCGTGGATAATTTTGTTTTCTATGGATGGCTAACAAATAACACCAAACAGCACCAAATTCATAATTGCTTTAATAGATAACTTTTATTTATTTATTTTTGTCACAAAATAATAAAAGCACAATATATATTTACATATCGTGTGCTGATGATTTACTTCTTTTGTAAAATAGTCAATGTAATAATTATTTAACTAGTTATTTGAGTGACTCAACTAGACATTTACATCCAAGCTACAAATGGGCGAAATTTTTAGTTGTCATTAAATGTGACATCTATAAACATAATATAAATTCTGAATATCAAAAACCGCTTCAAAATCAAGCTTAAAATGGAGTACAATTTATAATTCTGTTAACATTGAAATTGAATTAACATTTCCTCTATAACTATATATTACAATTTTTTTAACACTTTCACACAAATCAATTAACAATATCATTATTTTTCAATTGCATGATTTAAAGAATTGCCAACAAACAATTTTAGTATTTAAAAACTAACTCAGTTACCGTAGTTACCATAATGGAATAAAAACTATGGATACATTCATTGATAAAATATGAAAAGAAAAATCTGCTGTTACACTAAATTAAAATACCTCAAGAACGGTTAATTGTACACCAATAAAGTTAATTAAGAAAATTTAGGATATTTCGATCTGTGTAAGATGGTATAAAAATGAATTTTGTGCGTTTGCATCCGTTCGAGAGTTAAAGTTAAAAGTATATTGGAATGAAGAATTCGCGATTTATAAATTATAGAACAAAATTTCAAGATTTTTTTTAGAAATCAAAACCCACCACGTATGCAAAGTTTTTGTTTCTAACAGTTTGGGTTGTAGAAGTATGCTTTGGTCAGTCAGTAAAGTTTTAGTTAGCTGTTTTACTTTAAAAAATCTATAATTTTTAATTTTCGGTTATATTTCCCAGATTTGAGATTTTTGCTATTATTCAGGGGTCAATCCCCACGTGTATGTAAACTTTCAGGTTTTTACCTTTAGAAATTTGGGCTGTGGAAACGTCCCTTAGTCAGTTAGTTTGAGTCAGCTGTATGTATATGATATGCATAGAAGAAATATTTCAATTCTATGAAACTGGAAAAGAAAATTATTTTCATGCTATTAAAAAAGTAATCCTTCTACTAAAAAATTATTTACTCAATATTGGGATTCGGTATATTTTTGTAGAAGCAGTGCATCAGTTAGTTATTGGCGCACTTTCGTTTACCATTTTTGTAAAATGTAACTATAGAACGGTATTGATTTACATCAAATTAATTAAAAAAGGGGGAATGAAACGATTTTTGCCTCCAACCAGGACATTTTTATCCAACTATTTTCAGCTACCAACGTCGTCTGCACAACATTAAACAGACATGAACATTTTGTCAAAATTGGTTAATTTTTTGATCATGTTAATAATTGTATATCAGATTTGGTATCAGAACGATGCACAACATGTGCATCGTTTTATCTAAGCACGTTCAGCAATTAGATTGATTTGTATGAGTGGCATCGTCAAAAATAATGTAATGGGGTATGCGTTAGTAATTAACTAGTTTGTTTCTCATTTCCCCAAATATCATATCTTCGAAATTCAATGTATTCCTAGGGAGAGAGGTTATTAACCGGCTTAGCAACGCTACTGGCCTGAATATAAGTACCACATATCCAAATTGTTAAAATTGGTAAAGTTTTAGAGAATATAAAGTCGGGCAATGTACATCACAAAATGCGCAATTTTTATCGGATATCGCCCAAATATAAATTCTTTCTGTAAACATAAGTTTACACAACATATCCAAAATTTGTAAAGTTTTGTTAACTTTTTGAACATAATATCGTATACATGTATGGCAAAGTAGCAGACAGGCAGACAAAAACAAATCGCGTCTGACTCAAGATGAAGATCGGTCTTCTTCGGTCTTTATATATAGATGAGATTCTGCTATACCTTTATAAAATGTACTAACAAAAATTTAGCAATTATTGCAACAACTTTAGCAAGTATTAACTACCAGAAAAATTATCGTAAAAGCAAGTTTCAATAAATTAAAATATTTTCAAGCATTAAAGCCCAATTTTCATTTTTAATAATCGTAGTAATAAAACGAGTGGAACATGGCGAAATTAGAAGTCTGTGGAAGAATAAATTTTTATCTTCCAATTTTATTTTATAATCATATTTTATTATTTTTTGTGCTATTTAAAAAGCTATTCAGTTAGTATTACATGAAAATCAGTACTATTCTAACATTTAATGCAATGCATATCACTTACAAATGCAGTTTATTTTAGAAAATTCGAATTTAAAGTACAGTGGTTTAATACTGCTTCCTGTTATCTATCTTAAAAATATTACATTACTCCTTAATCGTTTTTGTTCATAATTCTTTTAAGCAAATAATAATAGATAATAAATCATCTTTATTTTTCTATTATTTTCATTGAAAGGAAAGATTGAAAGAAATATTCAAAATAATAACTGTTTTAAAAATTAAGAATTTGTGGTACAGTTTCCTTTTAAACCAGAATTTCATATGTCTGGAATAAATATATTCTGAATGCTTTGTAATGAGTTTCAAATATAGCAATTCAGAAATTTTTTTAACTATATTTTTAAACTAAAAAGAACTGAATCTTTATAAAATACTTCTACACATTATGTTCTTTGCTATTATACGCATCTAGGTGCTCTTTAATTTTGTAGTTCGAATAGGAGTACTATAGTTCATTGTTATTTTATTTTTTATAATACAGGTTCCAAAATAGGGGTAACGTGATTTATTTCTTTATTACAGATAGATAGATAAATGAATAAATGTTCAAAATAAAATTAATAATTACAGCAGCCCAAATCGAAGGCATTATCGCAAAACACCCAATTAGAATTTTTTTTTGCTTTTCAATTAGTCACCCCCAAGATTGGTTATCATACCTGTATAATTCATGGTGCTAATAATACCAAAGATATTGATTTTCATACCTGTATAATTCATGTAGCTAATAATGTAAAAAAAAATGGTTTTTATACCTGTATAATTCAGAGCTAAAAATGCTAAAAAAATGTGACCTTATTCATTATACCACAAATATTGAAACCTAACATTCTAGTAATATTAGGAATCGTCATTAAATGTATCATTTTAACATTTAGGACAAATAATCCGTTAAATTTATAAATCTAAAATTTCGACAAATAATCAAATAAATAAAAATTAAAATGTTTTACATGGTTTAAAGAAAACGCAAATGTTGTTGAACCCTGACAAAGACAATTAGAAGAGAATTAAGAAAAACATATTAATTCAAGAATCACTGAAACGATGTCAAAAATAAGGTTACATATTCTTATTTTATACAGTGCCCGAATAAAGCTTTATATTTTTAACTCCGTATATCTCCATAAATTTTGCAAATAAATGTACGGATATATTTTTAGTTATTAGAGAAGTTGAGAAATTATTCCTCTCAAGTATTTTCAATAACAAGACTATACAACAATTTAGATTTTTATTTTTTCTGAAAATACCCCTCTCTGTGGAGATCAAATTCTACTGTCATGTTTCTTTACCTTATTTTAGAACGTTTTTCCAATTTACATTATTTATCTATCTATCTTTAACAGGTATAGAAATAAACCCCTTAACTACCTTTTTAAAGAACCTTGTTCCTGTAATACAGTAACATACCTTTAATACAAAAACCTCTAATTTTGTGTTATTTATGCTTTCTTTTTCACCAGAATTTATTTCTTAAAAACAAAGATCATAATATTTTTTTGGTTTTTATTGCCTTCAGACATTTATCCGATAAAACATTTTAAATTACTCCTTAATGATATGTATCCATACTTCTTTTGAACGAAGCATTTTTTCTTCGTTTGTATAATTATCTTTTAAAGAAAAGATTGAAAAATAAATTCAAATTAAAGCAATTTAATGGAAATCGAATCAAGAATTTCTGATAGGATTATATATATATTTTTTTTATTTTAACTAGGGTTTTATGTGTGTGAAAGATATAGATTCTGAATATTTTAAGAGTTTAATAGCCTACTTCGAAGAAAAACAGCCATTAAAAACTACTAATTGTATTTCTGTTTTTTTAATTGTAAAAATTGTAATAAAATACCTATAAAAATAATTTTCCATTCTTTTCTTTTCAATTTGTTATAATACAGTTAAGGATGTAACAATCTTAGTTATTTTCCGAGATAATTAATTACCAAAGCTTTGCAAAAACAAAAAGATTGCACGTAAAATAATGTATCGTTTTGAAGTCCTTTTTACTTTCCCTCATAGTACATAGTATATAAAAAAGGACGACAGCACCCGTGATTGATCCAAAAATTTGGTACGGAAGTTTTGAAAATTTTAAAACCCGCAGTAAATCGTTTTCGAATTGTGTTTGTTTGTGTGCCTATAAGTCAGTCTGTGAACACAATATTCAATGTGGACAACACATGACTTGCTCAACTTAATGTAAGGGTGTCTACTTAATGTACTTCTTTCACGGCAAAATAATGGTGTACAGAAACCATGACACAATGCTTTGGTATGTAGTTGTGCATTAACATTTGGCACGTTTCTCGATGGCAGCATCTAAAACTACAGCAAACTAAACACCGAATTAATCTGTATGTCGTCCGCGTCCAATTTGATAATTATGGGGCACGACAGCTCAGAGGTTAGCGCGCGGGAATTGCACTTAGACGGCACGGGTTCGATTCCCTCCACAGCCAAAACTGCCTCCGTGTTCACGCGGAGTACGATCACGCTAAACATGGGGATCCGTAGGTCCTTCCGAGAGGTTGGTGGTAGAAGAAGGAGAGTACGGTCTCTGTGGATGCCTCCCCTATTGGGTTCCGATCTAAATTGGGTGGCACTTCCCCGCCGTGCAAATATATACCTTATACCTTTCTGGTAGGTCGGACGGTCTGGGTCGAAGAAGAGGAATTTGGTATTCAGAAAAATTCCTCGCATCGAATAAGCGAGATGATCCATATATTAAACGATATTGATCATTAGAAATCAATATTTAATTATATAAAACCTATGGTTTGAGTCTCATTTAATAGATTCTTAAAATTTAAAATCCATATTCAGATTTTCATGTGCCATATTACTCAGACTGTCCAACCCAGCTGAAGGTGTACTAAGGTCACTTTCAGACCACTGACATCATTGCACTAACGACATCATTGCACTAACCTTAAGTGCTGATTTTTTCGGTCTCCATTATAAAGAACTTTGCTGCCCTAACAGAGAATAGAACCACGGGTCTTCATGCTGTCTAGCCGACTCTCTACCGTTAAGCTAATGGAACGGGATTGCAAGCTCTTATCGTCGAAGTGGACTCTGCAAGTACCCCAATAACTTTGTAAGGAGAAGTCCCTGACTGTAAACTTAAGATCAATCTACAGTAAAGTGACCATGACAGACTGAATAAAATCTATTATAACCTCTAACGGAGAATTAAAACAGTTAAAATAACGAAATCAGCAACAAAGCGGAATAGACGAAAACACCCAATTACAAAGTTGTAGAACATTGTCTGATGAGTAAGAATCGACACCAGAGTCGAACATATACTGAAGATAATAAAATATACCAGTCAAGCCTAAAGTGTTGCTAGATGCACAGCTACGCCAGAATACTATTAAACGTTGCTGAACAACTCAAGAGCGTATGGCATAAAGGCAAAGACGTTACGGAATCGGTGACAATAGATCTTAACCGTTTTGGGCTCACGACTCTGTTTGACACTTAAAAATTGCAGAGGACTCCCGCTGTTTTATCTGATGACTCCCCCCCCCCCCTAAAAAAAAAATAAATGTCTGCATTTTACGGAAAATAGTACTAACAAATATGACATTACTAACAAGTATAATATTTGATTTAAAGTAAATACTCACAATATTTTGATTACTGACAGACATTTTATTTTTGTATAAGATAGAGAACATATATTCTGAAATAAAAATTAAGAAACTATCATCTTTGAACAATGTACGTATAACAAAAAAATAAATATGACAATAAACAAGAACTATAAAAAGTTAAAAAAAGAAAAACAATTAACAAAATATGTTTTTATTCAAGTGTTCTATGATCTCCCAAAAATTCTTCGCGACCCCTCTGAAAGTCACGACCGCGACTTTAAGAATGTCTGATCTGTGAGATAAAAGACAGGCCCAGCACTACATTCTTGGTCAAGTAAATGTTGATTCTTACATCATTCCTGAATAAGACAGAAATTTTCCTATAACCATGTTGTATCAAATAAATGTATCCTATAGCTATATTGTGTCCTATAACCATATTGTATCAAATAAATGAATATCCTATAACCATACCGATATCCTATAAATATCCTATAACTATATAATAATATCCTATAAATATAATGATATCCTATAATTATGTGGTATCAAATAAATAATATTTTATAAAATAAATGGATCCCATAACCATATTGTATCCTACAATCATAATGTATCCTATAATGATATTGTATCAAATAAATGCTGTCTGTAAATGTACTGTCGATTTCCACTCATTACACAATGATCTACACCTTCGCAATAAGCTTTATTTCGTCTATGTCGTTTCCCTAACTTGTTATCTTATCTAAACGTTATCCTAACTAGGTATATTATCTAACCAACTCGTTATCCTAAGTTGTTATCCTAACATTTAAAATTCTCCACTAGGGGAAGCTTCACTGGCGTTTATTCGGTCGGCGTGTTCACTGTGCCTAACGTGAATGCTAACGTGTACATTAACGGACCTTTCCTTACAAAGTTCCTGAAGTGTTTAAGGATTTTTCTATGTTTGAAATATCTGTTAATATTAATAGGCCGGAAAAACCCTTGCATAATAGATGAAAAGCAATATATTTCTCGCAAAATCGAAGAAATAATTTCACTGAAAAGAAAGTAATAATGTACAGTAATATAAATTTATTTTCACAGTCTTTAAATAAAAATGAAAAGATTAAATAGCGTTTAAAGTCTTCTTGAGGGAAAGAATAGTTTTATGAACACGACGACCAACATCAATCTCATCATTAACTTTCTGCTTTATTTCATTCAAGTAATTTATAAGATGTGGTAAAAAAAAGCAGTTTGACTTTTGATAAATACTATCCATATTTCCCCAAAGCGTTTTCGAATCTATTTTAGTTTATGTCGTAAATTTGGAAAAATGTTGTGCAGAAGAAAAAGCATGTTTTAAGTGCCTAATAACTACTATGAAGTGGCTTAAAGTTGCTAATATTATTTAAATGCCCCCCCCCCCCCAAAGAAAATACTTCGTAAACACCTTAAACTTCTTAAAACTCGAAATAATGCTGTACAAGTTCCACCCCCCCCCCCGGAGAATCTTTTAGTTTATCTATATACCGAGTAAAGGAAAAGCTTTGAGACGGCGTCGAAAATTCGAATTCGAGTTTTCGACGAACGAATACTTTTCAAGCATCCCTAAACTCGAATCTAATATTTTTGAGGTGATGCCTATGTATGTGTGTGTGTTTGTCCATGAATCGATGGACGCTCTGTCGCACGTACGAATGAATCATTTCGAACAAAATTCGGTACAAAAATTACAATCAGTGAATACTGGAAGCTTATTGATTTTAAAAGCAATCAAATGTTCAGAAGACCCCAAATTTTCGAATGACATTTTGAAAAATCATCAAAAAATCTAAATTTTCAATAATGTTGCGTAAATAATCATTTCTTGTGTAATTTTTTGTTAAAAAGCGATTGACATAAACTGTAGAAAGATAGCAAGAACCGTTATCGAGAAATTGCACATTTTTCAAATAAATTTATCGAAAAATCATATAAAATTAAAAGATATTAACTATTGTGAAATATGTTCACTTTCCATACATAACATTATTTGATAAATTTGTTAATATTATTTTCCTGAAACTAGTTCGTTCAATTCACTAGAGAAGCTACTTTCAGTAATAGTTTTATATTTAGTTATATATTCGCCTAACAGATGATGACCAGATGAATATGGAATATTTTAAACATTTTGTTGTCTTTTCAAATGTAACAGCTAGTAACGTCTAACAGATAATAACTAGATGAATATGGGAATATTTTAAACATTTTGTTATGTTTTCAAGTATTCAATACATTTCAAACATTTGTTATAGTATAATCGCTATACGTGCGGGAGATTTGGAAGAATATTTATGAAGTGCTTCCCCGTAGAAGGATTTGAGCATCATATATCTTACTCTCTACGAAAGCTATTTACTGACTAAGCTAACTGGGATGTAAGTTAATTTATACGTTTCGTAATGAAATTTCGAGCTCTGCATTTCCAATCAAATTATTGTTGAGTTCGTTTGTAAAACTTTTAGTCACTAATTTTTAAATCACTATTTTACGAAAGCATCAAAGAAAAATTTGGAATTATATCTCAGGTCAAAATGTTTGTTTTGTTAAATGCAATTTAACAAAACAATTCAATAATATAAATGAAAATAATTATCTACTGTATTTACAAATCATACATTTAATTTCTATATTAATATGAATACCAAACATTATAAATCTATTTTCGGCAGTTTAGTGTATCAGATACAATCTTCTGTATAAATGCTATGCCAAATTTAATTTATTTCAACATTAAAAAAGTATGATATTTTTTATTCTTTTGAATCAACTTAATTAAAATTTTATAAACTCTATCCACAAAACCATTTGCTATAATACCAACCTTAATTTACTATTTAAATTACTCAAAACGCAGAATACAAATTTAAGAACTTTCCAAATGCATTTTTAACGCAAGATATTGCAAAACATATAAAACATTCCATAAGCTGCGTTACAGTCTTCATCTAGTCAGTGTACTTGACATTCTTCTCATTAAGTGCAAACATTCGAATATTTTGTTTCATAATATTCTTTATGTTTTATTAATATGATTTTCAGTTTAATACTTCCAATAAATATTTTATAATGAGTATTCTCATTGGATGACTAGAAAATTCTCTGTTTTCCCGTCTGTTATGGATAGAAAAACAAATCTTATGTGGACAGCACATGACTTTCGCTACAGACTCAAATTTATTTTCTCTTTATTTCTGTAATAATGCATTAAATTGAGTTTAATTGCACAAAATAACATTGGTTTTAGATGAACATTGTTTACACTTATAATTCCATTTTTATTTTTATTTGGTAACTGGACAGTTTTTTAAAGGAGGCGTAAAAAAATGCGAAAAAAATTAAATGTCTCGCCAACAGTTAGTCCTAGAATAATGCGGTTGGTCTTATCCTTTTCCTCGTCAAACATTATGTATAAAACAAGCATTTAATTGATACATTTGAGCATACGTAGTCTTTTACTGTAGACTTTGGCGATTTTAGTGGTCTTTTCCATAAAGGAAGACAGGTTTTCCTTTTCAAATCGTACCAAAATCAACACCAGGGTTTCCCACAAGTGACTTACCTACCAAATTTTGGCAATTGGGTTTTTAGTTAGAGTGAATACATATTTTTGCGGGCCATTTCGCAAAAAATGTCGGTTTATTTTATTCCAAATCGTACAAAATCTAATCAGCACCAGGGTCACCCACAAATTACTTGCCTTTAAAATTTTATGAAATTCGGTCCATTATTTTTAGAGTTAGAGTGTATACATACATTGCACAGACAGATAGATACACAAACGTCACGCTAAAAATAGATTTTTCGTGTTCTAGAGGTCCCACAACATGTAGATCCGTCGAAAATTCGAGTTGCGATTTTCAACACGATTCCAACACGTTATCTATACATTTCCCTGTACTGTACAGAAAAGTAATAGACAATAGAAAGTAATAAAAAATTTTCGATTTATGATCTTTTATAAAAAATTATTCAAATAGTTAGAGAAATGCAAATATCGTTCATTGTGCGTGGCTCTTTTTCAATAACAGATAATGTACTGCTGATGCAGTTCCATGAAAGGGATTAAAGGGCTTTTTCAAAAGTCCTTTATCCGTCTTTCTAACGCGACTGAAATGGCGGTTCACTTGAAATGGTTTACGATTACCCACGATAAATGTGTTTTGGAATCCGTTTTGCAGAATTGCATAAATATTAAAACTCCATTAACGCAAAAAAATGCTATGCGGTTACAAATTATTATGTGGCAATGGGATATATTAGTTGAAACTGCTAATAGCAATATTATGTTGCATTTTGAAAATGATTCATGAATATGAACATCCAGTCTTTATGCTTTAAAAGTAGATAATTAACTAAGTAATGCACACATTAAATTGAAATATCTGATGTGGGCAGCACATGACTTTCCCTGCAGACTCATATTTACGTTCTTTTTATTTCTTCAATAATTCCATAAATTGAGTTTAATTGCACAAAATATCACCCATAATTACTTAAAATTACGCTGAATTTTTGCACTTTTAATTCAATTTTCGTTCTTATTTGGTAACTGGACTTATTTTCAAAGGTGGCTTAGCGAAAATGCGAAAAAACTAAAATATCTTAAGAGCGGATAGTCCTAGAATAATGGGCTTGGTCTTATTATTTTTATCGTTAAAATTATTACGTATAAAACAAGCATTTAATTGATATATTTGAGCATATATAGTTTTTTATTTTGGATTTTGACAATTTTTGCAGACCATTTCACAAAAAAGGCAGGTTATTTTTCTTCGAATCGTATACAATTCTAATCAGCACCAGGGTCTCCCCCAAGTGACTTACCTACCAAATTTTATGATATTTGGTCCATTAGGTTATTAGTTACAGTGGGTACATACATTGCACGGAGAGACACATACAAAAACGTCGCGTTAAAAATAGTTTTTTAGTGTTCTAGAGATCCCGAAACGTGTAGATCCGTCGAAAACTCGAGTTGCGATTTTCGACACGATTCCAATACGTTCCCTATACAGTATCATGTACTGCAAGGAAAGTAATAGAGAATTTAAATTTTTCAATTTATGATCTTTGATAAAAAATTATTCAAATATTTAAAGAAATGCAAATATCGTTGTTCACTGTGCGTCGTTCTTTTTCAATAATAGATAATGCACTGTTGATGTAGTTCCATGAAAGGAATTAAAGGGCTTTTTCAAAAGTCCTTTATCAGTCTTTGTAATGCGACTGAAATGATGGTTCACTTAAAATGGTTTACGATTTCCCACGATAAATGTGTTTTGGAATCCGTTTTGCAGAATTGCATGAATATTAAAACTCCATTAATGCAAAAAAACGCTATGCGGGTACATAATATTATGTGGCAATGGAATATATTAGTTGAGACTGCTAATAGCAATATTATGTTGCATTTTGAAAATGATTCATGAATATGATTATGCAGTCTTTATGCTTTAAAAATAGATAATTTACTAAGTAATGCATATATGAGATAGAAAAAGGAAGCGATTTTCAATTAGTGGGCCAATATTATATTTTTTCTATTGTATTTTTTAACATAGCGAAATTTATTGAAAAATATGATGTGGGCAACGCATGACTTTCCTTATATCATGCAATGAATTTACTACTTTTACAATGAAAAATAGGTTTTCTTTTGTAGTAGATATTTATATTCTTTCCAAGATATTGAATTTTCGTCAATTAGTCGTTATTTTCATTGATTTAGTGTCATTTCTATCCATTTGGCGAGATTTTTGTTAATTTAGCAGCATTTAAAAAGTCGCTAAGTTGGCGACATTCCGTTAAATTCAGCGCCAATATCTCGCCAAATGTTATGGATGGAGAAATAAGTTATTCTTATAGCAGATGAATAATTATTGGCGTTCAAATACAAAAGTATTACTTAAAGTATCTTTTCTCATGAATGGAACGAGCTAGATCCACGAGAAGGATGTCACCCAATTTATCGCATGATATTACATATGAAAAGTGAACATATTTCTCAACAGTTAATATATGTTTTCTAATTTAAGGGATTTTTTTGATAAAGTTATTTGAAAAATGTGCAATATCTCGGGAACGGTTCATGCTAGCGTTCTAAAGTTTATGGCAATCGTTTTCTAGGGGAAAATTACATAAAAAATGTCTATTTGCGTATCTTTATTAAAGGTTTTTATTTTTTGATAATTTTTTCAAAATTTCACTCGAAAATTTAGGGGGGTTCTGAGCATTCGATTTCGTTCAAAAACAATAAGCTTCCAGTATTCATGGCTTGTGATTTTTGTACCAAATTTCATTCGAATCGCTCTATTTGTTCGTGAGATATCATCTCCAAAGACTCACTGACACACACACATACATACTTTCATACACACACACAGAGACATCACCTCAAAAATTTTTGATTCATGATCAGGGATGCTTGAAACGTGTTTTCCCGTCTAAAACTCGAATTCGAATTTTCGACCCTGTTACAATACTTTCCTTATACATTATGTATATAAGGAAAATAAAAATATCTACAATTAATTATTTTATTTTTACTAATTAATTAAAATTACTGGTGGTCGTACCAAAAGTTTTTTGCGTTAATGGTGACACTGATATGCTAAGATATTATGAGCACCAATTCGCTATGCAAATGAAAGCAAAAGTGACTACGTCGGATACCAAGGGGCATAGCTTTGGAAAACTGATGTACTGTTTGCTGTACTTGTTTATTGTACTCCCATTGCAGTTAATAGCATCCAAATACCGATATTGCTCTTTGTATGTACTCATCAATATGGAATAACCGTTATCTACAATTGCAGTAAAAAAAACTTGCTATATGATGCAACGAACCTTTTGGGAAAACCCCCTTCAAGCAGGTTTTATGACTACAAGCTTAGTCATTGTAGCTTGCTTTAAATTTTTAAGAAATTTAACATCCGGTTCCATTATGTTCTATCGAATGGCCAATACTAATTTCACTGCAGAAATTCAGCCTTCCAAGCCACCGAAGACATCATCTCTCTGGAAAGACATTTCGGAAATCGCTATTTTTTTCGTTTCCGGAACAACTGAAACCGACTTAGTTACATTCTATCATTGGACGATACTATAAGTTTGCAAAGATGCTGCATTCTAGCTCACCAGAGTCTTCTTTCTGGAGAATTTAGAAAGACTTTTCAAAATCGCCTCATTTTTTTTGCCCGAAATTTTCGAAATCGAAAATCTGGTTAACAATCTATCCCGCGGTTAATATTATAAGTGTTCAAAGATTTAGCCTGTTTGGTTACCGGGAGAGTTTCTGTTAAATCTGAAAGCATTTTTCAACACCCCTTGAGGGACAAAATGAAAATGCTGCTACGTTGGATTATTTCCAGTGTTTGATATTGTAAGTCTGCAACGTTAGAATCCTCTATGTCCTTTGGGGGGGGAGGGGGTCTGAACGTCTGAAATGGCTAAAGTCGTTGGATAGTTATTATACAGATTCATAAAGCTGTAAACAACCATACTCTATCAACTGAATATAGATCCCGCACGAATCTTCGTACTGGCCAGCCGGCGCTCAGCCGCTGATCTACTAGGGCGGAATTGTAAGCACTTGTCGAAGAGAATTCAGCATTCTCTTTCACTAATATTAGATTGACGTGCAATTGACAACTTGACTGACCACCTCCTACTATTTGTACTGCAGGTTAACGTCCTGCTGCTATTTTTTTCATCCAAGTTGGCTACTTGCGTGGTCGTCAGCCTCCCGATTAGAAATTGGCGCTCAAACTACCATAGTCCACTGAATCCGTGCTAGCTAGAATCACTTTTAGACGTCCAACATTTTTGCACTAACCTACAGAGTTGATTTGTTTGGTCGCCTGTATAAAGAACCTTGCTACCCCAACGGTTAATCGAATCACGCTTCTTCGTACTAGCCAGTCGACGGTCTACCATTCAGCAACTGGGAAGGAATTGTAAGCTCTTGTCTTGTCACCGAAGTAGACTCTACAAACCGGTTAATAATTTTCAGAAATGATTCTAAAACACAAATCTACCAATATTGGATTATCATATTTTTCAATATCAGAGTATTGTATTTTATCACGATAATTTTCTTTATAAGTATATAGTATGTATTGTAGCGAACGAAAAAATAATGGCATTGTTATATGCAGCGGCAGCGAATGATTGCCCTTTTTAATGCAATCCCTGAATATTATTATAATTCTAACTATGTAGGAATTTCATGGTAAAATTGCTGGAACCAATCCAACCGCAGTGTTAATACAGCTCTCCCTCCATATATCCCTAATCGCCAACAGTTAAGCAGCAATCATGGGAGATTTTGGTAAAATGGTTCTTAAGTACTACCTTGTGTGAAATAAATGTGTCATATACGGGATCATAAATTATCTTAATGGGTTATTAGATGCACATTTCGATATCATAACTGTCTCCCAAATTAGACAGGGGTCATAATAATTTAAATTATGTAAACTGTGCTAGAAGTTCCAATTCGAATTTCATACTATATAAAAATAACGTATGTGAAACTTAATGATAGAAAAGTACGTTTTCTGCATACGTACTATAATGTGTACGGATATTTTTGTGACAGGTTAGACAGCTCGCATTCTACATTTTACACGTTTTGATTATCTTTGAACTTGAATAGAACATTTTTCAGTTTGTGGGTATGGACACACATATGTGTGTATTAGTATGTATGTTTCTGTATATGTGTGTATGTCTGAATAAGCCTGTCATAGACAAAGAAAGTTTAAAAAAGTTTTATTTTGTTTAGCAATGTATGGCGCTTAACATAAAAATTCTAATGTGGGCGGCACATGACTTTCCTTACTGATTCAAATTCATTTTGTCCTGATTTCTTTAATATTTCATTCAATGGTACAAGCAATACGCAAAATAACACGAATAATTATTTTAATGTACACTGAATTTGCACTTTTAATTCAATTTTCGTTTTCATTTGGTAACTCTAGTTAGTCTTTGAAATTATGTCTACATAATTTCAAAGGCGACGTAGTAAATATGCAAAAAACTAAAATATATCGGGAACGGTTAGTTTTAGATCGGTCGAATTCTTTTCATCGTCAAAAATTGAGTATAAATCAAGCATGTAATTAATACATTTGAGCATACGCAGTCTTTTATTTTAGATTTTTAAGATTTTTGCGGACTATTCCGTAAAAGAACAGGCTCTTTTTTCCGAATCGTAACAAAATTTAATCAGCACCAGGGTAATCTAAAAGTAACTTATATATAAAATTTTATGAAATTTAGTCAATTAGTTTTTTAGCTAAAGTGGATACATGCGATTTTTGCGGGTCGTTTTGCAAATTAAAAAATCTGATGTGGGCAGCACATGACTTTCCCTGCAGACATATCCACGTTCTCTCTTTTTTAATTAAATGTAATTCACTTTTAATTCAATTTTCGTTCTCATTTGCTAACTGGACCTATTTTCAAAGGTGGCGTAGATAAAATACAAAAATACTAAAATATCTCGAGAACAGCTAGTCCTAGTGTAACGGGATTTTTCTTATTCTTTTCCTTGTTACCTACTAAATTTTATGAAATTCGGTCAATTAGTTTCTTAGTTAGAGTGGATACAAAAGCTGCACAGACAGACAGACACAGATACACACACAGGCACACACAGAGACACACACACAGACGTCACGCTAAAAATGGGTTTTTCGTATTCTAGAGGTCTCGAAACGTGTAGATCCGTCGAAAACGCGAGGTGTGATTTTCGGTATGATTCCAATACTTCCCCTATACATTATCATGTATTGCAGGGAAAGTAAAAATCTGATGTGGGCAGCACATGACTTTCCCTGCAGACTTATATTAACGTTCTCTTTATTTTAATTAAATTTATTTCAATTTTAATTCAATTTTCGTTCTCTTTCGGTAAGCGGACTTATTTTCAAAGGTGGCGTAGAGAAAATACGGAAAACTAAAATATCTCGAGAACGGCTAGTCCTAGTGCAATGGGGTTGGCAAACGAGCATTTAATGGATATATTTGAGTATACCTAGTTCTTTAGTTTAGATTTTGACGATTTTTGCGGGCCATTTTGCAAAAAAAGGCAGGTTATTTTTTTCCGAATTGTACCAAAATCTAATCAGCACCAGGGTAATCTACAAGTGACTCATCTACCGAATTTTGTGAAATTCGGTCCAGTAGTTTTTCAGTTGTAGTGGATACAAGCTTTTGCGGGCCATTTCGCAAAAAAGGGCGGGTTCTTTTATTCCAAATCGTTTCCAAAACTAATCAGCACCAGACTCGCTCACAAGTGACTTACCCACCAAATTTTGTGAAATTCAGTCCATTAGTTTTTTAGTTAGAGAGGATACAAAATCTGCACAGACACACAAACAGACGTCACGTTAAAAATGGTTTTTTCGAATTCTAGAGGTCTCGAAACGTGTAGATCCGTCGAAAACGCGAGTTGTGATTTTCGGTATGATTCCAATACTTTCCCTATACATTGAAGGGAAAGTAAAAAGGGGGGGGGGAGGTTCTTTAATTAGCTAGCTAGAGATAGTGCTTAGATGGTAAGATATTTGGAATTTGCATCGCATTCTAAAGGGGGGAGTAGAGGAATTAATTAAGGATTTGGTCCGGTTTTGCATATATCACTCCGAATATTTGTATTACTGTAAGAAAAAATTGTGCAAAAGAGAATGAAAGTGCAATAGTTTTGTCGTAAATGTTGTTTACAAGCAGTGGCGGTGCGTGCATAGGCACTGCGGCACTGCGGGAGCGACAGTGCTCTCTCTCCCTCGCAGCCTCGCGTGCAGCTTTCTATGTGCGCATGTGCACAACAGTCAAACACCAGGCTTCACAGTTCCAGAGGCTTGGTGTTTGACTTTTGTGCGCATGCGCCAGATGGAAACTGCACGCCAAGCTGCGAGGAAGAGCGAGCACTGCCGCTCCCGCAGTGCCGCAGTGCCTATGCACGCACCGCCACTGTTACAAGGCATTTTCAAACATATGAAAACACTTTCATACATTTCTTGTTTGTGTTTTTGGTCTTTCACATTACCGAAATTTGTCAATCCGTAGGGAAAGTCATGGTTGATTGGTTGGTGTCGTGTCCCTAACATATGTATTAAAGAAGAATGTGTGCACTGCTTCTGTTTACTTAAAAACCCGGGGCACCCGAAGGCAGAAGTCCGACTTCTGCCTCAATAAGACATAACAACATCCATGCCCGCAGGCGGGATTCGAACCCGCAATCTGGCAGCCGAGTCATCACGAGGAAACGCTTGCCTCCTTGACCGCTCTGCCAGCACATCGGCGGGAAAGTCATAAGATGGACACAATATAATTTTTTCGTATGCACCTACGCTCGTATTTGCCGTGATAAAATATTTAATACTATAACGACAATAACGTTTAGTAACTTAATATGATGGCTAATCTGTAATCAATACTTTGCACAGCAGTTGGTTTTTTGGGTGAAGATTGCTAATGATCCTGAAAATTAGGCTGCACTCTGAGGTTTCGGTAATTAATATTTTTGAGATCAATTTAATGTCAATATTCGACGATAATACTTTAATTGTGTTACGTTTTAATGAATAAAGCACTTTATCAGGATATTTAGCATTCAAGAATGTAGTGGATTTATGTTCTAAACTAGCATTAAAGCCTGCCAAAAATAAATAAATAAATATTCTAAAAAAAATTTCAACAAATTTAATAAATATTTTACTATAAAAAAATTTAGATGACGAAGTGATTATTTGATATTCGCGTCCCTCTCTTAAGTTTGTCTGTCTAGTACCGAAAAAAACTATAATCGTATTGGTACATGTGTAGTTAACTGTTAGAGAAACACACTCAAATAAACAGTTTTTCAATCTCAAATTTAGTTAAGAGTCATCTAATGTCAAAGTTGAATGATTAGCATTTGAGCTGAAAGTTCTCATTATGTTTTCTTGTTAAATGAAGAAATTAAGAAGAAAAAATTCTTCGGTCGTTACTTTCAGATATCGATTGGTATGGGATTGCATCGAATGGCTAGGGAAATAGTGCTCTGAAATAAAAATAACTTCATCCTGGTGAAACACCATGTACTTCAATTGAGAAACAAAAAAGATCAATCATGCATAAAGCATTAATTATGAAACACTTTCCATCTGTAGCGGAATTTTATTTGAACTTCTCTAGAATGCGATACATTCAGTGATGATATATTTTAAATTATCGCAGCACTATAATAATTTCTTTTACTTAAAACTTAAAACCATGGAGGTAAAAGTACTTTCTAACCTCATGCTTAAAACTTCAGCGAAAAACGCAATGCTATAAAATCGTCTGCTTCTCTATGTAAAATCAATGAATATTTCATTCATATCACCTACATTCCAGACTCCAGAGCTAAATAATTTTGCGTTAAAAAATTCAGCAATTCTTATATAACTCATCTCACAGCTTGATTTGTTTACATTCTGCATACGTTAAATTTAGGCTTCGTTGTAGAAATAATTAAAGTTTGATGATCATTTAAACTCAAAAATATTGTAATTGCGTTGGCACATAATATAGTAGATGCACAAAAAATATGCAAAAATTAAGTAGTTTTAGGACGGATGATATAAAAATCATTTAAACTCAAACATATTGTAATTGTGTTGGCACATAATATAGATGCACAGAAAATACGCAAAAATAAAGCGGTTTTAGGACGAATGACATAAAAAGGTTTAAATATAAATTTAAAAAGAATTTTAAAAATCACGATTTTTACACTGGAAAAAACATGGATGCCATATTTTATTTTGAAGTGGGTCACGTGAACATTTCATATTATATGGGTGTAATTATTATTTTAATTTTTATTCAAAAAAATACCGAACATATTTTGTTAAAAAATTTTTATATATTTTATGGGATAATTTAAATATTTCCTAAACTTTTCAAAGCAATTTGTGAATTTTAACTCTGCTTAAAAAATGTTTGAAAATATAGGTCTCATAGGATCCAATGTATTTCATTTTTTAATGTACGGAAGACACCCAATTTTTGAATGAAACTAAAATAAATCATTAAAAAATCAATCGTTAATAATGTTGCGTAAATAATCATTTCTTATGCAATTTTTTATTAGAGAACGAATGACACACACTTTTAAACGCTAGCATGAACCTTTCTTGAGATATACCGCATCTTTCTACGGAATGTGTCAAAGCTATTACATAAAATTAAAAAAATGTATCAACTACCATTAAATATGTTCACTTTTCATGCAATATTATACAACAACAATTTGCTAACACCATTCTCGTGGGTGTAGTTCGTTCCATTCATGGGCGAAGATATTTGTATAATGTTTTTGCATTTTTACGACCAAAAATTAACGTCATTTATATATATGAAAAGATCTTTTCTCCGTCTGTGTGTAACGCTTGGAGATAAATTTGACGAACTTGGCGGCCTTTCTAGTGACATATCTCGAACTTTGTGATGTGTTGTCCCAGATTAACGAAGATATAGTTAAAATTACAAAAATGAAACTAACGTTACCGATATGACGCCAAGTGGATGAATTAATTATTAAAATATTTTAATATATGGACGATATTGCTTGCTGTGGATGTTATCCATATTGATAACTGTCAATTTAGAGTTGCGCGAAATATAAATTAACTAGCAGCGATTACCCGGCGTTGCTCGGGATTTACCATACAAAACTGTGATAAAAATTACGCCTGAACATATAGGGCCGTGAATCTTATACATTATTTTGTCACTGTTTAATCAAAGAAAATATTCAACAAAATATAATCAGTAGTTCTTTTAAATAACAATTAAAATAATAATTAAATCCTTTATATGAATAGATCACATGACCATTATATGAAGATATCACGTGATTTTTCTTGTGATTTCTAATTACTTTTCGTTGTTGAGTTAGCCTGTGAGAAATAAATCATGGTGATAGTTTCCATTTAAATTCATATCTCCAACCTACGATTTTCAATAGTGACTAATACGTTCAATAAACTTCCACAAAACTTTTAATTTTAGATAAGATTTAATTGATTTTCACGTTTTAAACCAACTATTTCCAATCTGTTTTGTTGGGAATCATGGAGTTAGAGGGTAGAACTCCTAGGAAAAAGTTCCGTTTTCCATCAAAATCTCGACAGCCTCTGGTTTTAGAAACTCTAAACTTTGACTAAATTTATGGAGGGCTATTTCAAAGCTTCATTCACAAAATTTCATTAAATTCGGTTCAGCCGTTCTCCCGTGATGATGAGACGAACAAAAAAGTGTTGTTTTTCACTAATATCTCGAGAACCATTGGTCGTAGAAACTCGAAACATGGCCTATGTTTCAAGTGGGGCGATTTCAAGACTAACTACCAAATTTTATCAAATTTGGTTAAGTCGTTCTCCCGTTATGGTGGATCATACATCATACATACACACTTTTCTTCTTTATATATATAGATAAGTTATTTGGGTAAAGTTAATTAGTTACTTGGGAAAAGTTAATTAGTTAGTTGGGAAAAGTTAATTAGTTACTTGGGTAAAGTTAATTGGGTACTTGAGTAAAGTTAATTGTGTATTTAATTGGGAAATAAAAGTTAACTGGAAAATAGTTTCACGTGTTATTTGGAAAAGCGCCAAATGTATAATTCAAGGTTTAAAACATTATGCCGTGGATATTGTACATCATTTTTTCGCTGTGAAAAAAGTAAATTAATTACATTATATAGGAAAAATCACGCTTTGTCTATATCAGATATTTTTGTACTCATGCCCCAAAATACAGGCCATCCCCAAATATTTACTCATACGATTACTCGAACTAATAAAACAACAGAAACATATCCCGCGGAATACATCGATATAAACACAAATCCATATGAGCATAAATCCATAATCAATACATGCTTGCAGAACTTTTTTTTTGTCCTAGGTATGTTTTGTCCCTAATGACGAAATGCAGCGTTGTCCACTGGCTGAATTGCTCTGGTATTTTGGGAGTCAATCAATAACTAATCTAGCATATGCTAGCATTGCTAATATGTAATCCCGGATAGTTAAAATCATCTCCGTGAATATTTGTCTAATTCTGAATTTCAAAATATAAAGTTTTCAAAATTATTTTCAAGAACTCTGGTATGACTTTATTTGATTGTTGAGAAAAAATTGCTCATGGCAAAATGTATGATATTTAAACAACGGATCGTGATAACTGTATAAAAATAACTTTATTTGTAAAAGCACCATAACACACGATAAAAATATCGACCGGTTTCGGAATCAGGAAAACAGCTTTTTTCCTGAGAACTCGTGAGAGTCAGGGCGGCGACTGATTTAAAAGAACAAAACGTAACTCGAGCATGGAAAGGTGGTTGCCAAAGGGAAGAGAAAGAAAGAAAAGTTAAACAACCCAGGAGGAAATAACGGGTGTGGGACAGTCCAGTGGTTAGCGCCTGGGAATTTCTCTCGGACGACCTTATTTCAATTTCAGGCTCTTCCCAAACTCTCCCACTGTTCATACGGAGTACGAGCGCATTAAATATGTGGGTCCATGAGTCTTTCTGGGAGGTTGGCGGCAGGGGAAGGAGAATACGGTCCCTGTGGATGCCGCCCTCCCTGACTTCCGGTTTAAATTGAATGGCACTCCCCGGGCGTCCAAACAGATACCTTACACCTTCAGGAAGGTCGAAGGAAAAGAAGAAGTGAAGACGAGAGGAGAAAGGAACAAGATGTATGATACAATGAATGAACAGTGTAAAGTACCAAAGAAGAAAGTGAGCGTTCATAAACGGCCACCAAAGGGTTAAAAGCACCTATTCAATGAGTAAGACTAGACTGTAAAACATTTGCAAGCATGTTACTGAAAGTTTTAAAGAATCGGCTGTCCGTAATAAGGAGTAAGGTTTCTGATAGATATGATAATATATATATATATATATATATATATATATATATATATATATATACAAATATAACACTTCGGTAGAAGATAATTAGCTGAATATTTCAGAAATGAAGCTGGAATTGTTCTGAAAGTCTGTAATTGTGGCTTTGCCGAAATTATCAACAATGTAGCTGAGAAAAGGTTGCAGAATGTTTTACAGTGTAGGAACATAAGAGCGCAATTCACTTTAAAAAGGCAACTAACCGGTTTCGGAAGCTACATGATTCAACCAACCAGCGGTAAAATAGCAAATTTGAAAAAAAAGAACACAAAAAGGTTTTGGAAGATAAAAAAGCTAACATCATCAGCAAACTCTTCTGGTAAAACAAAATTTGGGGAAAACGATAAAAAGTACCAAAATAAGAAGTAGTATGTTAACAAAATTGAAAAATTAAAAAAAAAAATAATCCCAGGCAGAAGAAAACAAAGGACAATTCTCATTAATAAAAGAGATAATGTCTGTGTTGTATTCAGCTTATAAAAAAGTTATTTCAGGTTGTTTTTTTTTACATTAGCAGCAGTTTAAGATGTATATAGTGTCCATTTAATTTGAAGTTTAAGTATTTATAAAGCATACAATTATTTAACATTAGCGAAAATATATAGTTTACGATTTTTATTATTTTGCTTTAAAAATGTGCAATATTGCAGTTACGGCGCAGGTTCTTGTTTTATATAAGTTATATCAATTGCGAATCATTAAAAACATACATATTTAAATTGACTATTTCGGATAAATTACAACATAAAAGATGCTTTTTGATTGTTTTTTCAAAACAATTTTGCGAATAATTGAAGATATTCTCCTGATTTTAGCTTCCCAATGATTCAATGATTAATAGTCTTGTTACAATTATGGATTTGAAAAATTGTACCGAATTATGTCCCATTTTCTCAATTTGTTCTAGACATAAACATCTCAAAATAGAAAGTTGTTTTCTAATTAATATTTGAAGAACTTCTAGTGGTAATGACTATACATAATGATGTCCACTTACTTCGAAGTATTTAAAAACTATTTACTATTTTAATAATAGTGAGTTTATTTTAAATTTTATAAGTATAAATTTTTTAAGCAATGTTAAGTTTTATCAGTTTGTATTAAAAACACGTGAAGTATACAGTCAACTCTCCTATAACGTGATTAATTCGCACCGCGATTTATGGAAACCGCATTATAAGAAATTCAGATTAGTACAAATCAGATTAATTCGTACAGTTCTATATGGAAGCCGCATACCGTGTTATATAGAAACCGCGTTGTAAGAAACTCAGAATTAGTACAAAACAGAACATTCGTACGGCGTTATAGGGAAACCGCAATTATGTATATTTCTGCATTTACATGGGATTTCCCTGATAACTGAAATTGAAAAATGCTGATATACGTGAATGAAAAAATAGGGGAAATCCCCATTAATTTCAACCGTAAACGTGTAATAGAAAAATTCATGCTATAGGGAGATTGCGTAGGCTAATTGAGTTGCATTATAGAGGAACTGCGTTATAAGACTACCGTGTTATATGTAAACCGCGTTTTATGAGTACCGCGTTATTAGAGGGTTATTGCAATTTTTTCTCCGAGTTATATGGATACCGCGTTATGAGAGTACCGCATTATAGGATGGCGGACTGAATCTAGAACGGCTTCTATAACTGACGGCGTCCGTTTTGTTGCACAAAGTCATATACAGAATATATATTTTCGTGACATTTTTAAACTTTTGTAGGTTTGTATAATATTGTTTCTATTTTAGGAAAAATATGTTAACACAAAAATCAAGACTTCTGACATTGAAATAATCATACTGCTCAAACTGCTGCTAATGTAATAAAAGTATGAAACTTTGTCAAAAGAAACATACAACACAAACTGTGTCGACCTATTTCAAAACAAAAAACAGCCTTCTTCTACAGGTCAAACAAGACGCGCAACCTTCACTTGTCAGAGCAGAATCGGCAACTTGCCAATCCTGATCTGTTTTATTTTTCTGTCAATATTTATTGGTCCAATTTTTCTGTCAATATTTATTGGTCCAATTATCGATTAATATGACTATTTTTGAAACAAGTGCCATACGTAGCTGCTGAAACAAAATAAAGCGTATATCAAATTCTTCAAGCGTATTAGTATCCATGTCTTTTACAGCCCTAAATATGCAATAAAACACGATCAATTAAAGATGCGATTTTCAATAAAATTGATAGCTGATTTTTAGTATATATTACCGTTTGGATACTTGTTTCTTTATCTATAATGAAATCGCAACAAGTATAAAAAATATAACATCAAAAAAGTTTGGGAAAAATCAATATTCGATATTTTCCTGCCTTTTTCCTCAACAACGACGATCCAGCATCTTACAATAGTTTGAGACTAATGTCAGGAAAATGCGATACAGAATATTTCTCTACTCGATAAAAAATATCGACATTGGAGAGCCTTGTAATAAATATATTTCGGGAATTTTATGGTGTTTTATTTTGCTTCCAGCTTACGCCCTGTTTTGAATGTTGAATATCTTCAATGAAGTGAAGCAAAATAGGTATTTTAGCATTTTAGACACAGAACATGTGATGGATGAATTTTAGCTTTTACATAATATTGTATAAAATATTGTATTCTCGAACATTTATGGTGTTCTTCAAACGACTGCAGAACAACCATACCTTAATTGTAAGTATAATTTTAAACATGTTTACATGGTTTTAGGGAATTCCACCTTCTTGAATTTGTGTGGGCCTTACTGGTTGTAGTCTCACCCCCCCCCCTCTTTAGCGACGCAGTTCAGGGTT
Source organism: Amaurobius ferox (assembly GCA_951213105.1). NCBI lineage: Eukaryota > Metazoa > Arthropoda > Arachnida > Araneae > Amaurobiidae > Amaurobius > Amaurobius ferox. Next base: position 34,646,194 of record OX578135.1, on the reverse strand, counting down.
GGTACCTAATTGGGCACTAGCTCGCCCCTCATCATATACGGGGCTGGCTTTAGTCATTATGTCTGATGTCCATGATTTCATTTCAGTCTTAACTAGTATATTTATTGGTCATAAACCGATGTCCGATTTACTGTCAATGTAGGGGCCGCTTCGTCTAGCTCGATTCAACATTCAATTCCTATTGTCGTTTTAATATTCTAATTTATGTTATGTCTGGTTTTGGGTCTGGATGGAGTGGATAGAGTGATCTCTGGTTTTTAGTCTGGATAGAGTGATCTCTGGTTTTTGGTCTGGATAGAGTGATATAATGGATAGAGTAATCTCTGGTTTTGGGTCTGGATAGAGAGATCTCTGGTTTGGGGTCTGGATAGAGAGATCTCTCGTTTTGGGTCTGGATAGAGAGATCTCTGGTTTTAGGTCTGGATAGAGAGATTTCTCGTTTTGGGTCTGGATAGAGTAATCTCTGATTTCGGGTCTGGATAGAGTGATAGAGTGGATGTAGTGATCTCTGGTCTTGTGTCTAGATATCTGTGTCAAATAGTTGACCCTTCGTAATATCAAATCACTGAAGTGGTTTGACCTCAATTTGAGTGACAATTTTCATATGTCATGTCGATGTAAAAGTCGAAAAGCGAATTTCAAAGATTGAATATAGTTTAGCTATCAATTTGGGTTTTGTAAGAATCGTTGACCTTTCTTAATCTCAAATACCGAAGTGATTTGGACCAGATTTGAATGGTGTACTGCTTGTGTTTATATATTGTCTAGATGTGAACGTGGAAAGGATATTCGAACCCAAAAAATGTATATAGTTTAGCTATGAAATGAGATATAGTAAGAATCAGGGACCATACGTAATCTAAGAAGTCACTGAAGGTATTTGAACCACCGTTGGGTGGTATGATGTGTATGTTGCCTGGATGTGAATTTAGAAAAGAAATTTTTAAAAATGTATATAATATGACTAAGAGGTCGAATGCCCAATTGTTTCGTGTGGACATTCATTAGATTGCACTCTAGTTTTTCATTTTTATTTAATGCAAAAAATAAATACTTGATTTTAATATTACTCTCAAACACAGAAACCGTAAATGGTATCAATGTTATCTTTTCAATATTAAAAAAAATTTGGAAACAAAACATTTCGCTATATTTTTGCAACAATTATTTAACAATTTACAGTTTAAAGCAGCCCACAAGAGCTAAAATTCTTCCAGCATTCAAATTTTAAACTTCTTATATTCATATATCTAGAGGGATTAAACTGACTGAAAACTTCCCCTTCAATTTCCTTAGAGTTAAAATGATTGAATTCTATTCTGACTTACTTCTCCAGATCTGGGGTAATCCTCAATATTCTGGATTTTCGCAGACGGCTGCTTGGCAAAAATTCTGATAAAACAAGCTATGGTACGTGATGCAAATGCAAAATACGGAATGATCTGCTGATTTAAAAGCGATAAAAAAGAATTTGAAAGGCATTCCTGTGAGAGGATTTAGTCATAAAAGACATGTCCTTATAACTAAAATGAATAGTTCTTTAATATGTGTTTGCCCTAGGAAACAAGGGATTGCCAAGCACGCTGGTATTGGTTTACCTCGCAATAAGATTGGTAGAAAATGCGGACGAGTTTTCTGGATTCTGCATTTTATGCATTATTGCTGGATACTCGTTTGCCCTAGGAATCGAGAGGTTGAAAAGCAAGCTAGTTTTTGTTTACCCTGTAATAATATTGGTAAAAATGTGGAAGCATTTTGTTAATTCAGCATTTTTTGCATTTATTCCTTAATATTTGTTTGCCCTAAGGAGCAAACATATAAGCATATAAGGAGCATAAATATTGCTCCTGAGGGCCAACAAATATTACGGTGTAAACCAAGCAAACTAGTTTTGGTTTACACCATAATAGTATTGGTAAAAAATGTGGACGCATTTTATTAATTCGGCATTTATATATTTATTCCTTAATACTTGTTTGCCCTAGGAAGGAAGGGGTTGCCATACACTAATAAGGTGATGTATAAAATTTCAGCATTTTATCATAAAAAGTCCCAGAGATATGAAAAGACAAAAATGCTGACCTAAACCACTTTTCGATGCATCGACATGGGTTCTCAGAGAGGAAAAATCATGTCGGCAGATCGCGTTTCAGAGGTCATACACAAATTACAAAAGAAAACAACGATTACATAAATAAATAATAATTTTGCTATTTATTGGTACAAAAGTATCTACACTGTGTAGAAATAATAACTTTACACAAAGATTACAAAACTTGTTCATAATGTTTTCCATCCATGCCAAAGATCAATTAAAGATAAGATGGAGATATTATTTGCTTATGATGCATTTCTGTTTTGTGTCATTTGAACTCTTGCTGTAAACATTTACATTTTAATTTGTGATTAATCCCTCACCAGCTTTGTTTAAACAAATCTCTGGGACTGTTTATGATAAAATGCTTTAATTCTGTACAGCACCTTATTAGTTTATGGGGTACATTTTACTCATTGGAAATGTTTTTGTACGGGGGCCGTATAAAAATTTAAATTTTGTATTTCTTCAAATTTAATCCCCTGAAAATTATTATTGATTTCATAAAATTCTGTACCTTTTTTTACATAACTTTGTAATTTATTATATATGTCTCACAGCAATATTTAAGGATTAAAAGCCGAGGTCAATGTTTTAGGACAACCTCTATATATAATACATATATATATATATATATATATATATATATATTTATTTATTTATTTATTTATTTATTTATTTGACCTGAATTGGTGTCATTTTGTATCCCATTCTTTATCTCTTTAATATTTTAATATTATTATTATTATGTCTAATTTATCTATTTGTTAATCATATGTTATATTTCTAATCTTGGTCTCTTATGATGGATTTTAGTTTTTCATAATATTTTGAATCTCTTAATTGTTGATCCAATGATTTTGTTTGAAATTAGTATTAGTAAAAGATAAAATTTTTTATCTTGTACTTGTCATTCTTTTGTTTAATGGTTGTATTTAGTTAATGGTTGTATTAGGTTGTTTGTTTAATGGTTGTATTAAATTATTATTTACTGGTTACGAGGTATAATTTTGTTTTCTTCGGTGTATTGTTGGATGTTATCTTGAATTAATCCCTTTATGTAATTATGTAATAGTCTATGCATATATGTACATTTCTTCCAATATCGATCCAAGTTTTGCTTATTTCTGAGCATTCATTAATCTAGATTTAATGTTTTTACACCTTAGTTCTTTTTATTATCAAGGTGATTTAGAACATCCTTTATTTTAAAATATATATGTATCTTCCTTCTGAATGAATTTGTGTATCCAATTTTGTATTTGACATTGGTTTCGTACTTAGCTGATGACTCTATTTTAAATGCAAGTTCCTTTATTTTGGGGGAATAAATGTTACTATCTTACCCTATTTACATGATATCTTATTATCAAAATGTAGCGACTGGCAACTGGATGCTCTCTGACATTTAAGCTCGGTATTCGAGAACTCGTTGGGGTTCTCTTGGATCGAAATCCTGCAATCAACTTTTTCCATTTTTGTCAATGACTATTCCATCTTCATTTAATACATCCAGGCAGCAATATTTGACCTCTTCCTATAACTATCAACCTTACTTCCATGCATCTCTTAAAAACACTCTAAATTTAAATATTGTAATTCTAACAGATGTAAAACGTGTCCACATGCTAATTGTAACCAAATCAATAGTATTAATGATCTAACCTTCTGCAAAACATATAATTGCATCTACAAAATTGTATGTAAAAGTTGTAATATGTCATATATAGGCTAAACGAGCAATCCTCTGCACCTGCGAATAACCGTATACAGGAATCATATTAAAAATTACTCAGAATATCATTAAAATATTGATACTGTCCTTAATGATTCAAAATTTGAATACCAGCATTTTTCTATACATGGGTTCGACAACATTGAAATTAGTATTATTTCTATTCGAAAAAATTATTACGACAGATTGTTCCTAGGAAATGAACTCATGTGTGTACACAAAACTATTTTTCCATATGGACTTAAGCAAATATTTAATCATCATAACATTGTTGAAAAACCCTTTAATTATCCCCAGAATGACCTTAATGTATATAATTTCTTCAACCTATCTAACAGTAAATCAAAACGAACGAAAAGATCAAGTAAATATAATAAAAAAGTGCCTTCAATTTCAGATCTAAAAAGTACCCTCATACTGCCACATATAACTTTACAAAATATTTATAATTAGAAACAAATTAAGAACTGGATTTTTGCAATTAAAAAACAGCAATTAAATTTAGTATATAACATTTTTATTATTACCACTTTTGTGAACATCCATGTTAAACATTTATTCTATGATTTGCTTTTTACCAGAAGTAATGTTCTTAATGTTTATTTATTCGTCACTAACTTAAACTTAATTGACGAATCCAAACAATATACTAAAATAAACTAATATTGTACCCTTCATTTCACTAATCCGGTTATTAATAATCTGAAGGTTAATAATATTTTATGCTCAGTATCCAATTTCTTTCCAGTCAAGAATGTAAATCCCAAAATTGCATTTAAATATGATAAACCTCTAGGACGTTATATTTTCAATTACAATCCAATAACCAATCAATTTCAATTACAATCAATTTCAATTATAATCAAATTACAATCTTTGATCAATAGATATTAATAAAAATTATGAATTGTATTAAGAGTCTCTCTGCCACTGTCAATTTGATAAATACAGATTACATTAATTTACACCATGGGCATATTATAACGGGAAATCTAAATAGTATTAATTATGATACACTGAGATCACTTACGTTACTGGGTACTAAATACAGTATACCTATTAAATTTAGGCATGAATTAATTTTATAATTTTAATAATTAGGCATGAAATAATATTTGACTTAAATAAGTTTTCTTATAAAATCAGCTGTAAATATCAAATTCCTGTAGAAGTCTTTAAACCCTGCTGAGTCCAAATAGAGCAATGCTTAAATCACTATATAAGTACTCTGAAAATTAATAAATCATATATACGGAATTCAATTAAAAATGATATTAAAGAAATTCAAAACGATTTTATTATTACTTATGTCGATAAGGCTAGTAGTAACTACATTATCATCTTAAGTACCCTCCAGTCACTCATGCTTATAATTATAATTATTAAGCATGAGTGACTGGAGGGTACTTATATTACAATATAAGTACCCTCCAGTCACTCATGCTTAATAATTATAATTATAATTTACATAATACTAAAAGCTTTTCTAATAAAATCTCAGCAATATATAAGCAAATCCATCTGAATAATAGTAGTAATAACCTTCCATATCTAGGTTTAGTATCCAGGTTTCATAAATCCACTGTTGCTTTTCGAACTATTACTGTTGGGCATAATTCTTACCTTACTAATGCTGGTAAATTATTACAAAAGATTTTTAATGAAACCTCTTTGTCAGATGACATTTCTAATAATAGTCATATTGTAAAAAGCAGTTTTGATTAAGAAATTAAAAAATCTAACTAAAATCCACAGTATTTATACCTTTGATTTTAAGGATTTGTACAATAATATTGATATACATGAAGAAGAACTTTAAAATTATTTTACAATTTTTTGAAAAATATAATACTACCTTGAAATATTCGACATTCCTTTTTAAAAAATTACTTAATTTCACTCTCTATGAGAATTATATTCAACATGGTGATTATATTTTTAAGCATCAGTTTGGTATCCCACAAGGGGTGTGTGCTTCATCATTATTGGCTAATCTATATTTGTACTACTATGAGAATAACGATAATCTATCCAGTGTCGCATAATATGCATATATATAAGTATTTAGATGATATATTATGTGTATCCCATAATAATAATTCTTATTGTCTTAAACTTTTATCCTAATAACTTACAACTAAATGCCAGTAATAATAACTTTAATGTTGCAAACTTTTTAGATTTACATTTAAAAAATTGTAATCTGACTATAAACTTATATGATAAAAGACTAAACTTTAACTTAATACCTCTAAAATTCAACACTTTGATTCTTGTCTACATATATCAGTGTTTAGAAATATCATATCATACCAAATTCTTAGAATAAATAAAATGTGTGATGACAAATATAAATTAACACACTTTTTAGAATAATTAAATACTGCAGCGAATAATGCATATTCTCCTAATTTTGTAATTAAAATTATAAACTCAGTGTATCAACTACCCCTCGATAACCTCCATGACTTCCCAATTATGGCGGCTAATTTGATTTTAAAAAAATATCATAATTTCTTAATTATATGATTATATAAATGAGTAAAATAAAAAATAAACTCAAATAAAAAAATTGAAAAACAATAAATTTGAAAATAAGATAAATAAACATTTAATATTTTGAAAATTATTTTTGCTAAAAATTTGTAATATTAGCACTGCGATTTCAGACCCTTACACAATGATGATTGTGGAATACTCATTTATTCATTTCTTTTAAGAATCACTTGTGTGTTCATCATGCTTTACTTATATCGTAAATTGATCAGTCTCGTACTCTAACTCACTGGACAGGTTTTAGGAAATGTCACTGTAACCGACCCCCCCCCCCCACACACACACACATCGATTTCATTCGTTATACTTGTTCTGTATTCTTCTCGACCATCTTCATTCCGGCTCAGCTCGCACTTCACGTACAGTTTAGGATTCCTGCCTCGTGATAATGGTAATTCTTGATTTCCTGTTTTTTTACTTTTTTTCCAATTTTCCTCTTTTAATGCTTGTAGACTGCTGCATTGGTATTCATAGTAACTTACTATTGCCAATTCTGAAATAAGTATGTGTCTGTGTTAATGAGAGCTGGATAAGCGGGTTAATTTTGGAGCGGGTTAACTTTGAAGCGGGTTAATTTTGAAGAAATACAAAATTTAAATTTTTATACGGCCATCGTACAAAACACTTCCAATGAGTAATATGTGCCCCGCACACTAATAAGGTGACGTACAAAATTTCAGCATTTGATCATAAAAAGTTCCAGAGTAAACAAATTTGGTGAGGTATTAATCACAAATTACAATGTAAATGTTTACAGCAAGAGTGCAAATGATGCAACGCAGAAATGCATCATAGACAAATAATATCTGCCTCTTATCTTTAATGGAACTTTAACATGGATGGAAAGCATTTTGAACAAGCTTTGTAACCTTTGTGTAAAGTTATTATTTCTACACAGTGTAGATAGTTTTGTACCAATAAATAGCAAAATTATTATTTATTTATGTAATCACTGTTTACTTTCGTAATTTGTGTATGACCCCCTAAAACACAATCTGCCGACATGATTTTTCCCCTCTGAGAACCAATGTCAATGCATCGAAAAGTGGTTTAAGTCAACATTTTTGTCTTTCCATATATCTGGGACTTTTAATGACAAATTACTGAAATTTTGTAGATCACCTTATTCGTGTATAGGGCATATTTTACTCATTAGAAATGTTTTTGTACGGGGGCCGTATAAAAATTTAAATTTTGTATTTCTTAAAAATTTAATTCCTTTGAAAATTTAATCGGATATATATATATATATATATATATATATATATATATATATATATGTATATATATATATATATATATATATATATATATATATATATATATATATATATATATATATATATATATATATATATATATATATATACATATATATATATATATATATATATATATATATATATCTGTGTGTGTGTGCGTGAGTTTGTGCTATCAGGCGCATTTATTTAAAATATATAAACAGAGACACTAAAAAATTCATTAAAATCGCAGTACATTACATTAAATACAAATGCGTTATATTGAGCAGAAATGCATTAGATTTAAAGATGATTACTTTGAAACTTGATTTTTAACTCATGTTACTTTTCTCTTTGTATTTCTGAAACATAAAATGATATATACGATGTAACTGATAAAAACAACATATTGGCTTTTAAAGAAATATGTGCTTTTGCGAAATTTCCACCTTCCGACTGATGCATTATGGAATTCTCCCCATCATCAGCTGTCGTAAAATGAACACATTTTCTAATAAAAGTAACAGCACTTTTCATCTTGTCATAACAATAAAACATTAGTAAAACAATGGTATTAAGAACAATTTTGAAATGCGTTCTATAGGAAAAAGTTTCACTGAAATGTATTTTTAAAATTATTTCTAAGTGATATATATAATTCTCCTTCTTTAACAACCAACATATATATATATATATATATATATATATATATATATATATATATATATATATATATATATATATATATATATATAAAGAGTTTAAATAAAGTTTAAATATAATACTAGAGTTTAAAATAATATAAGAGAAATCTCTTATATTATATATAATAACTCTTATATATAGAGCTTAAATATAATATAAGAGTTATAAAAAGTTTAAATATAATATTAGTAAGTTTAGCGATAGAAATGTATTAAAAAAGGGACAATTAAATTACATCTACTTATTGTGCTTTTGCAGCATATAAATAAGATGAAATTTATCTATATAGTAAAAGGTAATGTCTATGTGTCTGTGTGCGTGTGTGTATCTTCTACACTATACGTTCAGCGACCGCGCGTCGGAGAGCTACGAAATTTGGCAATCGAAGACCCGGGGGGTGAGAAGGGGACACGTGATAACCGATTTTTAAAATTTGAATTATTTTTTTAGTTATTTAATGTTTAATGCAATTTCGACCCCTTTTTGCCATTTTTGTCCCTTTTTCTCCTCGATTCAGACGTCGTAGAAAAAAACAAATCACACCACCGGAAAGAACAGACAATTGAGAGTAAAAATACATCAATTTCAAATCTCAATTTCGATTGCTAATATTTTTAAAGATTTTAAAACAAAAGTCACTCTCGGTTAAGAAAAACCAACTTTCGTTTTTAAGTCCTCCCATCGTAAAAACTACTCATAATTTCGACTAATAATTTACATTTTTAAAAAGCTCAAAGATCTGGCATTCTTACAAGTCCAATCTGGTCAAGAAATAATAAAAATTGCCCGCAAGATCGCAATTTTAAAGACGTCATGATTTTATATTTCTCAGCGAAGATCCGATTCTTTCCCGAGAGTCCCACCTAGAAATGGGGGGAACGTCACTCCGTTGCATCGGGTTAGAGTGATATTTTAAGTGATAGAATTAAGAGCTTAGCATATGATATTAATGAAAAGCTTAGACACTGAATTAATAAAAAAATGAATAAAAAGAAAGTTATGGAGATAGTCGCGGTGTCTTAAAATTTCATTATTAGTTTTAACGCCATTAAACTCAACCAAACTTTGTTAACTCCACGGGGTAGATGGCGCGGTGGGTCAGTGGTTAGCTCGCGGGAATTGCGCTCGGTAGTCCTGGGTTCGATTCCCGCCCAAACTGCAGCCGTGTTCACGCGGAGTACGATCACGTTAAGCATGTGGGTCCGTAAGTCCATCCGAGAGGTTGGTGGTAGAAGAAGGAGGGTATGGTACCTGTGGATGCCTCTTCCACTGGGTTCCAATCTAAATTGGGTGAATAAAAAGAAAGTTATGGAGATTGTCGTGGAGGGCGCGGTAGCCCAGTGGTAGACGCGCGAGAATTGCACTCGGTAGGCCCTGGTTCGATTCCCGCCACTGTCAAAACTGCCGCCGTGTTCACGCGGAGTACGATCACGTTAAATTTGTGGGACCATAAGTCCTTCCGAATGGTTGGTGGTAGGGGAAGGAGGGCACGGTCCCTGTGGATGCCTCCTCCACTGGGTTCCGGTCTAAATTGGGTGGTACTTCCTGGCCGTCCAAATAGTTACCTTACACCTTTCTGGTAGGTCGCGCCAGCGAGTTTGCCACGGTCAGAATTTTCAAGGGTAGCGAACAGGCTGGTCGCCAAAGGCGGCTAGTAAGTAATAAAGATAAATTAAAATACAATAATTGTAGAGAAATAGTGAAGCATCCATAACAAACAAAAGTATTTAAATACTAACCAAAAAATCTGAAGAGAATGTCAGAATCCATCCATTATATGTAAAACGGAAATATTAAAGGATAATGGAAAATCTACTACTAGAATGAAGGTGATGTAATAGTAAAATCGTCAGGGGGCGACGACTATACATCAGCTTGAATTAGCACATTTAATTTATTGACCTTTTACTGTGAACAGACGGTCAATAGTAGCCCCTATTTACTACAAATGGGAAATGATTGAGAAATTTGAAAAACTAGAAATAATTGAATTAATTGAAAAAATAAAATTGACTTACACGTGTGTAGAAGTTAAAGCAGCTAAACCATCTCAATATAATATGCAAATAAAATTTTGCCAACCCTAAAGAGTAATGTCCATGTTGTCATTGTTAAAAATTGTAAATAGTAAATCCATTTTATCAGCAGCGCTTTCCAAGGCAAAAAAGGCATTATTTAGATCTATAGTGGTTCTAGCGATAATATCGATGTAATGCCATATTCAAGATTTTTAACAGATTTGTGGCTATATAAAGGTATAAAAATTAAGATTATTCTATAGAACGTATTTTGATAATTCCTGCCTTAAAAATTGTTAAAGAAATAAAAAAAAAATGAAAAATATTTTTATCGGGCCACTCTTTTGTTCTCGAAGAGTGACGAATTATAAAAAAGTATAACGATGTATTTATATTTAAGATTATACATATAAAGATATAAAAAGAAATAATAATCTATAAAATGTGTTGTATATTCCCTGCCTTCAGAATTATAAATTACACAAGAACAAAATACGCAACACACAAGAACAATATTCACTGCCTTCAGAATTGTTAACGACACAATAACAATATAATTGGAGATTTTATAGGTTTTCCCTTTTGTTCCAAAGAAAGAGACGCAATACAAAAAAGTATAACGAATTGTTTGTGTTTTAGGCTTATATAAAGTTATAAAAAGGAATATTAATTTATAGAAGATGATTCCATATTCTCTGTCTTATGAATAGTTAAAAAAAGAAGAAAAAAATTGAAGATTTTATCGAATTTATCTTTTGTTCTACCAAAAGAGACGAAGTATAACGAAGTATTTGTTTTTTAATATTATATAAAAGTATAAAAGTGACTTTAATTCTATAAATTGTATTTCTATATACTCTACCTGAAGAATTGAAAAGAAACAAAACAATTTTTAAGATATTATCGGATGTTTTTATCCAACAAAAAGACAAAGTATAACGAAGTATTTGTATTTTAATAATATATAAAGTTATCGAAACGAATATAAATATATAACTCGTATTTCTATATTATATGCCTTAATAAAACGAATATAAATCTATTACTTGTATTTCTATATTATATGCCTTAATAATTGGAAAGAAGCAAAAAGGTTATGAAGATATCTGATTTTTTTTTGTTGCAACAAAAACACTTAAGTATGACAATGTATTTGTATTTTAAGAATATATAAATGTATCAAACGGAAAATTACTATATAAAATATACTTCTATATTCCCTGCCTTAAGTATTTCTAAAGAAACAATAAAATGAATTATTAAAGATTTTAAAGGATTTCTGCTCAAACAAAAGCAGTTTTAACTGTTTTTTCATCATGTTTGTTCCATGATTTACACAACTCATATTTCAAGAGTTACAGTACATAAATTCTGATATGTGAGTAAAAATGCCAAACTGTACAACTGAGAACAATGGTACTTTTTGCCTGATTGCGAAAAGTACTTTGTCGTTAGAGGATTGTATTTTTTTGCTTACTGACAAAGTTAAATCTTTCATAAGACCTAACGTTTCAACTACATAACTCAAATTACCAGGGGTGATTTGTTATCCTCACAGCTTAGACTGAAACATAAGGAACGATTTATCAATGAAGTAAAAATGACATTTACTCAAGAAGTAAACAGCAAAAATTCAATCTAAAGAAATGAAAAACTGTAATATTTTAATTATGAAAAACATGCCATAATAATAAATGTATGGCACTGCAAACTCTAGTGTAGAAAAACAGTAGTATGAATAACAAAATCATACAACTTTGTGTATTTATCGAAATATAAATTCATAGAATTATTTTCATACAATCATTGGCATAACCGAGCATTTTTATGACGTGGAAAAATATTTATTTTGTTTCCTGTTATTCACGCCTGTTATTCACGCAGGTTAATTAGAATCAGGCAATTATAAATCCTAGAAATTTAACAAAACAACACACGCATCAGATGTTGCATAAAACATGCTGACTTACATATTTTAATCTCTCTAATCTTTTAAATATCTTTAATCTTCTAATATCTTTGCATTTTCCAATCCTAGATGTTTTGGCTTGTTTAATACCTATGTATATAAATAAAATTAAAAATATGTCTGTCTGTATGTATATATGTTTGTCTCATCATCACGGGAGAACGGCTGAACCGGATTTAATGAAATTTTATGGGTAACCTTGCAATAGCCTCACTTAAAATTTAGTTCATGTTTTAAGTTTCTAAAACCAGGGGTTGTCGAGATATTAATGAGAAACGAAACTTTTTCCTAGGAGTTCTACTCTCTAACTCCCTGGTTCCTAAAGCAAAAAAAGGTTTGAAGTCGCTGGTTTAAAACGTGAAAGTGAAGGAAAACTCTATTTCTGAGTTTTGTGGGAGTTTATTGCGCTTATTAGTCACTTTTGAAAATCGCTGGTTTGAAACATGAATTTAAATGGAAACTATCACCATGGTTTGTTTTTTACAGGCTCTTACTCAAAGATGAAGAGCAATAAGAAATCAAAATGGTTATTTAATTAACAGCATTTTATGAAGAAAATTCTTTTTTATATCATATTGCTCAGCAAGGCAATTAAATCAAATGTGTTTGTTAATTTTTATTATTATTTTTTCGAATTGAATAATAAATAAATGGATATAAAAATATATCTTATAAATTAGCGGTTTAATTATCTTTTAATTATATTAATTGCGGACTACGTACATCACTTTCATTTATTTTGGCAAAGAGTTTTCAAACTTATATATTGTGTTCAGCCAATAAACTCATATATTGTGTTTAGCCAATAAACTCATATATTGTGTTTAGCCAATAAACTCATATATTGTGTTTAGGCAATAAACTCATATATTGTGTTTAGCCAATATACTCATTTAGCCGATTGTTGAAATAGAATAAGAGTAGAACGGATATATCTTCTAATATAATTTTAGTGTTTTCATTCTGTATATACAAACGGAATCAAGATGTTTTAGTCTTTAGATCTGCAAATTCAGATCTACGAATTTGGCAGAATATCGCTAACTTGGAAATTTTTCTTAAAAATTGCCAAATTGACAGAAATGGAGCCAAATTGATAAAAAACGACGCTAAATCAATAAAATTAATTTTGTTTTGTTAGAAGAGAGTACTGAAATGATGTTTCAGTAGCATTTGTCTGTCAGTCCAACCGTCCTATTTAGCAACACATTTAGTGAATTTTTAAAATATCGCCAAATTGGTAAAAATGTTTGTAAATCCATAAAAATATCTTGAAATTGATAAAATTGCTCTAAATAAAGGAAATTAAATGTGTTTTGTTAGGGGATAGTATTGTCATCCTTTGTCACTTTAGCAGCTGCAGAAATAGTGATTATGAATGAACCCATTGGTTTAAAAATTCTCCCCACACCGCCCTCATTCATATTTATTTCAGATAAGTAAAAACTATTTCAGTGTTCCAAGAAAACTCAGCAAATGAGAAATAGGAGTGGATAAATGTGGACGTGACTATATATACCTGCTACTACATCCATAAGGCGATATTTACTGAATAATACTGATGATGATACATGTCTGTAATTATTCAGAATATTTTTTAAACTTTAGGTTCTGGTTAAAGTAATTCTAGTGTGCATGAGAAAAACAATAGAGCGCTAAAATTGTGCAATCCAATCAAAACTGAAAATTATAAGCAGGGACAGGAGAAAGTTTTGTTGTGAAATTATTTATGTAATAAGAAAACTTCTTTTTACAGCTGATTTTAAGATTCACTCATTGGAACCGGTTACATATGTTTTACTGTGTACCTTGTCATGCAGAAACTATTTTTACCACTCTATAGGTAAGACATCTGTTCTCATGGTAATATATTTTTATTAGATAAGCCGTGTTTGAAATAGATATGGATTCGGTTTAGGAAAACACCACGCCCTTTATAGGACTGCAATTTCGATAATGAATATTTAGTTCGAAAAATACAAGTAAATGAATTTCTGTGAGTATTCAGATTTAGCTAAATTTCTTTTCACAGTTCGTATAAATAATTTATTTGTGCGTGCACAATCATCAACAGATCCTGACGACTATTTTGTTTACAAAAGAGGAGTCAACAAGTATAATTCCGTTTTTGAATTCTTGAAAAAGCCATGTCTTAAGTTTATGAAATTATTTTCAACGAAAGTTGGACATAACGTTGCTGTTATTGAAATAAAACACTGAATTTTCCATCAGAAAGAAAAAAAACATCATGAAGATCTCTATAAATAGCTGCCTCGGACGTACAGGAAAAAACAAATTTCTTATGAATTTTTCTCTGACCGTAAGCAGAAATACTGATTCATGAAATAAGGGCCCTCTCTCGTGTTCGAAGACTTATGTATAAAATATATTTCTCCATGTGAAAGGTGACTTTTATCATATAAATGGTGATTTTTGTCATGTCAGAATTCTATATGTCTCAGTCTTATATTTGCATGCTTTAAAATGAATATGTATAGTACATGGAAATGTGTAGTGCGATCAAAAATCCTTTAATTATAAGAAAAATATGCGTGACTTCAAAATTTATTCAAGAGACATTTTTTTATTTAATTTTGTTGAAGTCTTGTGAGGAGCAGACGAGGATATTTTTATTGAGCTCATTTCTTCTAAACCAGCTCGTTGGCACCGTAATGCAGAATTTTTTAATTTAATTTTGTTGAATTCTTTCCTGTGACCAGTAGACGAGAATATACAGTATTTGGTGAGCTCATTTTTCTCCAATCCAGTCCGCAGGCACCACAATACAGAATTTTTCATTTAATTTTGTTGAATTCTTTCTTGTGAACGAACGGTAGATAATACTGTTTTTAGTGAGCTCATTTTTCTCCAATCCAGCCCACAGGCACCACAATACAGAATTTTTCATTTAATTTTGTTGAATTCTTTCTTGTGAACGAACGGTAGATAATATTGTTTTTGGTGAGCTCATTTTTCTCCAATCCAGCCCGCAGGCACCACAATAGAGAATTTTGTATTTAATATTGTTGAATTCTTTCTTGTGAACGGTAGAAGAGATTATTTTTGGTGAGCTCATTTTACTCCAATCCAGCCCACAGGCACCACAATACAGAATTTTTATTTAATTTTGTAGAATTCTTTCCTGTGATCGGTAGACGAGAATATACAGTATTTGGTGAGCTCATTTTTCTCCAATCTAGCCCGCAGGCACTACAATAGAGAATTTTGTATTTAATATTGTTGAATTCTTTCTTGTGAACGGTAGACGAGATTATTTTTAGTGAGCTCATTTTACTCCAATCCAGCCCACAGGCACCACAATACAGAATTTTTCATTTAATTTTGTTGAATTCTTTCTTGTGAACAAACGGTAGATAATATTGTTTTTGCTGAGCTCATTTTTCTCCAATCCAGCCCGCAGGCACCGCAGTATGGAACCCTATAATGGGAAATGGCGGGAGCGCTGTAGGAATGAAGTCGATTGTATTAGGAAGAAAAAATATCTTCTTAGGTAATGTGTTGCACAGCAAAGAAAGAAGCATAATTCGGTTCTATTATTTTTAGCTGTGACTGCTGGTGGTGTGTTAGCCGGTAATGCTGCCAGTGAATATTTAATTTGCAACAGCAGATTTATTAGAAAAGACAAGCATCTGCATTTCGATAAAACTTTCTGCATTAACACAATCTTATTTCCTGCCTGTTACAAACAATTCGTTTTCCCATAGACAGCCGCATCGGAACTCGAGATAGCTCATTTTATTCAAAAACTCACTCAAGAAATGATCTCGACCCTTCAATTCTTCGAAGTGCCTTGTCTAAGTTTATTAAAAGTTTTCGACGAAGATCGGACAAAACGCTGCCAATTCATGTTAAGAAATGAATGAATTTTCCCTCTGATAGACATCCTGACGATCTCCATGATGCCGCGTTGGACGTGGAAAGTGGGGGGAGAAAAGAACTTTCACGGACTTTTATCCGTCCATCACCGGAAGTAATCTGAAAAGAAATATATATATGACTTTTGTCATGTAAAGAGATTGGTAATTATGATTCGTAATTTGGTCGTAACTGTGTAAATCGGTGTGGGGGAGTAAAATGATGTAGATTTGGAGATAATGCACCATTGTTCGAAATGCTTCGGAAATTAATAAACTTTGAGTAAATTTAGCAACTGTTGGAACTTTATGATGAATATTTTGTATACAAAAATAAATATTGGAGAGTGCGAATTAAATTCAGCTTTGAGAAATATCGGATGTATCTTTCTCCACAGCCACATTAACAGTAATAATATGCACATTAAAGAGTTTTAAATCAAATTGTATTCATTTATTTTAGTGTTATCATACAAATAAGTGTATGGAATCCTTATATATTTTTAGAATCTTCCCAAATTTGCAGTTTTGAAGTAATTCGTGACAAAAATGTTGCAATACTATTGTTTTTCCTGGCAATTTTTTTAAGCATCTGAGTCTCAGGATCTGCTATTGATAGAGCGTAGATAATGAATAATATGGATTTAGCATCAAATTCCAAAGGAGGTAGGGGGTGCACTCAGTATAATATTTTTCATTTTCCTTGAATAATCGATTTCTAAAGATTGGACAGAGATTACATGATGGACAGAGATTACACTATGGATTGGACAGAGATTACACTATGGACAGAGATTACATGATAACTGATTATAAATTCAGAATCAATAGCTAAGGTTATGTGGTCAGAATCTATAGATTAGGTGAGGTATTTCAACAACAACAAAAAAATTAAAACATCTATATCTCAGAATTGGCTGTAGATAGAGCTTAAAAGATGACTGATGTGGATTCAGCATCAAATTTCAAAAGGAAGAAAAGTGTTCACTAACGATTTTCAAACATTTTTTTCCCAATTCTGTTTCACAAATGTCCTTTGAGACATATATTTCTCAGGATTGGATACAGATGAAGATGATGACTGATATGGATTCAGCATTAAATTTTGGAAGGGATGTGCAGAGTCCACTTCGATGATAAGAGCTTGCAATTTCGTCCCAGTAGCTCAACGGTAGAGCGTCGTCGGCTGGCCAGTTCTGAGATCCAGGCTTTGATTGCTTGTTGGAGCAAAGAGCCGCTTTGCAATGGTGCCCGAGCAAATCAACCCTGCATGTTAATGCAAAGAAATCGGAGGTCTGAAAGTGACCCTAGTACGGATACAGTGGACTCTGTATGATTGAGCGCCAGTAGCAAATTGAGAGGATAACGATCACGCAGGATACTAATCTGGTTAAAAGTAGTAGACGCAGGAGGCTAACCTGAGGTAAAGATAGCAGGAGGTGGTCAGTCAGATTGTCAGTTTCACGTCAATCTGACTTTACAGGGTTGAGAACGCAGAGTCCACTTCGACGATAACAGTTTGCAATTTCGTCTCAGTAGCTTAACGGTAGAGCGTCGGCTGGCCAGTTCGGAGATCCCAGGTTCGATTCCTGGTTAGGGATGCAAGGTTCTTTATAGGATGAGGGATTCACTAAAGATTTTCACTTGAACTTTTAAGGAATTTACTTCCGAATGTTTGAAAATTCGTATGACTGCACAAAATAAGTGTACAAAAACACAATAAGTTTAAATGCTCCATAATTCCGTCGAAAATGTAGTATACATTAATTGCCACCATATGAAGACGTCTTTATAAGTTTCTTATTTATCTTTACATCTAATAGCTTGGCGCATTCTCGATATCGGAAATGTTTGTGAAAACAATACTTTCAATCTATAGTATGTGAGAGTAAAATATCCGTTCTTTTTTCACAAATTATTCCAAAATCTAATCATCATCAGGATATCGCAAAGTGACAACCTATTTCCATAAATTTGGTAAGCAATTTGGTTGCTCAAAAATTTAACTTGGTTGAAATTTAGAATTTTTATTGTTTGGAAACTATTCAACCGAATTTCAAAATTTGATGGGATAGTTTATCGGCTAATGTAGATGTATCTTTCACCCTAATCCAATATTTTCTCTATGCATTAATTACTATATATTTTAGGGAAATTGAAGCTATTAATCCCCCAGAAGCTCAATGGAAAAAAACCACATACAGCACGGTTTCCAGCTAGAAAAATATTATCGTATCTTTACAACAACGCCTGAACAATTTACCCCTGCAGGTTAAATGCAGAGAATCACTGATGCCTCAAAAATAACAAGTTTCGATTTTTCCGACAAAACCTAATATTTATAGTAGTGATTTTAATTCACTAGTGATACGACGTAAAGGTAATATCTTGTATTAAAAAGTGGAGGAATGGGATTTGAAGTTTCACTTCGATGTGAATTGTAAATTGAGAAAATTTAGATTATATCTAAAGAAGAAAATATTATCGTCTAAGTAGCCCAATAGTAGAGCGGAATGTAGTGACAGTAAAATTAAAAAAAAATGATGGTGATAAAAATTTAACAAAAGGATGGAATGTGATGGTGATAAAAATTTAACGAAAGGATGGAAAGTGATGGTGATAAAAATTTAACGAAAAGATGGAAAGTGATGGTGATTAAAATTTAACAAAAGGATGGACAGTGATGGTGATAAAAATTTAACGAAAGGATGGAAAGTAAGGATGACAAAAATTTAACAAAAGGATGGAAAATGATGGTCATAGGAATTTAACGAAAGGATGGAAGGTGATGGTGATAAGAATTTTAGATTAAAATGATCCTGCATATACATAGATATCACGACAGAAATGTTGCAATTGAGTTTAGGGATGCTTAAAACGTCCTCGTCCGTCCAAAACTTGAATTTGAATGTTTGGCCCAGTCACAATAACTTACATTATACCTCATACATTTTACATATGAAATAGTGAATTACTAAACGTTGTATGCTGTCATTATTGCTTTATTATAATTCCAATAAAAAGTTCAAAAATGTAGGTGGGGGGTCGAATGTTTGATCGAATTTAAAACGAATAGGCCTTCAGCATCCACGGATTGTGATTGATTATCATAATAAACATTACTTTTCACACTTCAGTTCAGGGAACAACTTAGTGCAACTGGGACCCAGGACAGAAATTCCTCCAGAGCCCCTCTCACCTCTCGATATATATGGAAGGAACAAAAATATCTTTCAAAAGCATAATTGCATTTTAGAAAAAGGGTTCTTACATATGTTAATGGAATTTAAATTATTGGCAACTTTCTCATCATACCTAAGATACGAGCGTGTTAAATTTGTGCGGTCAATCTATATATCCCGGAAATGGATCTATCCGCCGGGCAAACATCATTCCGATGGCATACATTTTATTTTAAGGAAGCAGTCGTCAATTTTTTTATATTATTCTTCTTTACTTTGTTGGTCCCTCTGATGCGGTATCCCGGAAGGTCCTGCTTCATTCTTGTACATCATGATATCACATACATATTGATATGTGTACAAAATACACGTCAACACATACCTGTACATTGGCATTTAAATAAACGTTCGATTCAAGTTCAAAAATGCTCAAAACTTTGTATTTGTTAAAAATTCTTATTTACATTTTTATTTAGTTACCATACTTTAATTAATATTTTAATCTTCCCATTACTATATGTTGCGTGGGTTTCTCCCACACGCCCGGTTTGGGCGCGATAACTACCATTATTTCTCATTGAATATTAAATTTAAGGCCGCCGTGTCGTATAAAGTTAGCTGAAAATCAATAGTATTTAAAAGACTCGGAAAATGAGGACATCGATGAGTTTATAAAAAAATCTGATGTGGGCAACACATGACTTTCCTTATATAATGTAATGAATTTACCACTTTTACAGTAAAATAAATAGTTTTTTATTATAGTAGATACAAATATTCTTTCCAAGATATTGAATTTTCGACAATTAGTCGTCATTTCATTGATTTAGCGTCATTTTTATCCATTTGGCGAGATTTTCGTTAATTTGGCAACATTTCAAAAAGTCGATAAGTTGGCGACATTCCGCCAAATTCGTCGCCAAAATCTCGCCAAGCATAATGGACAAAGAAATTAGTTAGTCTTACAGCAGATAAATGACTATTGGCGTTCAAATACAAAAGTATTACTTAAAGTATCTTGTTTCATGAATGGAACGAGCTAGATCCACGAGAATGATGTCATCCAATTTATCGCATGGTATTACTGAAAAGTGAACATGTCTTTCAAGAGGAAATATTTTTTTTTATTTTATATGACTTTCTGATAATTTTTTTGAAAAAAGTGCAATATCTCAAGAACGGTTCATGTTAGCGTTCTAAAATTTATGTCAATCGTTTTCTAATGAAAAATTACGTAAGAAATGTCTACTTGCGTAACTTTATTAGTGGTTTTGATTTTTTGACTATTTTTTCAAAATTTCATTCGAAAATTTAGGGGTGTTCTTAGCATTCGATTGCGTATAAAAACAATAGGCTTCCAGTGTTTATGGATTATGATTTTTGCAACAAATTTGGTTCGAATCGGTCCATTCGTTCGTCAGTTATCGTCTCCACAGACTCACTGACACACACACACACACACACACACATCACTTCAAATAATGTTCGATTCGTGATCAGGGATGCTTGAAACGTGCTCTCCCGTCGAAAACTCGAATTCGAATTTTCGACCCCGTCACAATACTTTCCTTATACATTATGTATATAAGGAAAGTAATAAAAACAATTTATTTACATAATAAAAATTAAACATAAAATATTCTGACTACTCATATTTTTCATCCGAGGAACTAGCATTGTCTTCTCGCAATCAACATAATGTCTAATTATTCCTCCACTAAAATATTCAAATATAACCACAAGCTTTAAATATAACTTCCTCAAATTATAATATAAGATAATACACAAATCCGTTAACTAACACAATTACATACTTAAAGTTTATCCCTTCTCTGCTCATTTAAAATATTATACAAGTACAAAAATACACTGTGCAAATACGACAATGCATTACTTTTAATACCGCTTGAGGTTCGCAAATAAACTCACATGGCTTGTGCCACAATGCAAATCAATTAATCTCCTCACACTGAGGAATAGAGAGAGAGAGACAGAGAGCTTTTCAATTCAGAGCATAAGTGTGAAGTCTAAGGCATGCCTTCAACTCTTGTCCAGACCGGCTCTCGTACGACAGTAGACGGGAACATCGGGAACACATCGTTCAGTAGCCTTTTTAGAACTTTCCCCGTTGAAAACTTAAGAAGCACCCCCGATTTTCATTCTCAAAAATCTGTCTCTCGAAAAAACTCAAAGTCGCTCTCTCCTCCCTCTTCTATCTCATTTGTTCCGACATCTAAGCCCCCCTTAATTTCATTGAAAGGTGTATGGTTACCCCTTTTCCAGTGGCTAGATCTTGACATGGGGCTTGGTTACAGCCCTAGAATTATTACCGCAGGTGGCTGAACTTCCACGCTAACGCCTCGCACCTGCGCCCGGCCGCGCCCCAACGGTCGCTCACCACCCATCGAGCGTTCTTCTATCTTCAATGTGCACTCCACTGGCATGATGTCCGAGTCCACTTCTGTTTCCGTTTCAGGTGGCCAAAGGGGAACTTTATAGATATTGCTGAAAGAACTAGGGACCGTCTTTTGCAGGTCGAAGTCCTTCCCACAATTTAGCAATGTTCTAAAACTAACTATGTAACACTATACTTTCCTTATACATTATACGATGCATTAATAAAACCGCTCAAAAACTGCTGTTAAAATTAATATTATAGAAAAATATTTATGTAACTACAGCAATCAGAAAAATATTTTAATGCCAACCGGTTTCGAAAACAAAAAACGACCTTCTTCCTCAGAATTAACAGGAAGCACGCCCTTCTTATTCAAATAAGCTGATAACAGTAAAGAAACTCAAAACTGTTGTTAAACCAATATTATAGAAAATATTTGAATAACTACAGTATACAGTAAAATATTTGCTTACCAACCGCTTTTCACTCTTATTATTAAGGACAAAGAATGTTGCCGAAATTGCTTGAAAAAATTAGGTCGTAAAAAAATTCGCGTTTTTGTAACCCATCGAAGTGAAATAAAGGGTTTATGGGTCTTTAGGCCGAAGGCGGTTCCACAACATGGTACAGTTGCATGATCATGAAATTTCAATGGCTGAAGGAACGAAATGGAAAACAGTATTGTGCTAATGGAGTTAGAGATGAGGCTATTCCTTTATCTCCATGATTCAGCTGAATAGGAAAATTAATATTGATAGATCCTCTTAACATTTTGCTTACGGGTGGAACAGCGTCAATCTCAAGCGAAAAATCCGTCAAAAAGACAGGTATTTGACATACCCTATCCCAGAAAGTTCGATCCTCCTTTGCAGCACAGTGGCATCCGGCAATGACTGCAAAGGGGAATAGAACGTTTTGAGATAGGATATGTCAAATACATGTTTTTTGAGAGGTTCTACGTTTGAGATTGACGCGGTCCCACCCGTAAACAAAATGTTAACTTAAAAAGTTAGAACTTGAAAATTTAAACCGCAGAGTTTGAGAGACTTTATTCCTTCTTTGTCTTAAAATCCATGTTTTAAACAATGAAATGAATGAAAAATTCATTTATAGATAGATTAGTTTGAGCTGAATTGTATGACCCTTGAAGTTAGAGAGAGTTATCCCTTTTACCTTCATGGTTTGGCCCGTAGTTGAAAGCTTAAAATGAAAAGTTTAAGATCATGGAGTTAGAAAGAAGGAAATAAAACTCCTATGGACGAAACGCTTGAAAATTTCATAATGATTTGAGAAGAATTATGTCTAGGTGTCGCTAGTGTTAGTAAAGTAGCTGCTATGTATTTTTGATTATTTTTAAATTAAGGGTTTCTTAATTATGAGTATAATTAACCAGTATTTTTACATAGTTGTAGGATAGAGTACAGAATATATGGAGATGAAAGTAAATTGAAAGGTAAAATAATTTTGAATATGTAGGAATAGCCTTTATTGCTTCAGTTCTACTTTACATAGCGCTAATAATTTACTTTTACAAAATTGAGTGTTTAAATAAGTATTTTTAGGCCTTTCGCCATAGACATACATACAGTGCAGGACAACTTAGCTTATCCCAGCGCCATCTGAATTATTGTCTCTAATAATATTGGCGTTACCTTAATATGAAGCTCTAACTCCTTACTTTTACCTACTTGTTTGAGACAATAAACTTAATAAATTCGCTTGTTAGAGGGTCTAGCTGAAATTAGATTAACTCCGCAATGTTAGCGGATGGTATAGTATGTTTGTTTTTGCAGGGAGTCCTATAATAAATAATAGTATTGAATAGGATGGATATATGCCTCGCATGGATAATCGCTCAGTGAATAGGAGAAAATATTTTGCAACTTTATGAATAACGGATCATAGATAATCTTTTACTTCTTATGATGGGCTTATCTTTCTAGTTATACTATATTTGTTAATATACTGAGAATATAAACTATGTTCCACTTGGGAAACAACTTACGTTTCCAAGTGTAAATACATCAAAGAAAACATGACTGAAACAACTGCAACCAAAAAAATTTTGGCAACTGTGCCTTCCCCTTATCTAACCCCACCTTGGAAGGTTTTTAATACGTATAAATGGATTCTGTCTCTTTATCTCATTTAAGTACGTGACGCTGCTTACTCAAGAGATGAAAGAAAAATATCTCTGACACTGAACCGTGCCAACAAATCTCATTACCAAGTTCTAGAGAACATGGGTCCTTTTCTGTTTATATCCCTTAAGGATTAGTAATGTGCTTATGCAAAATGTGTAAAGGAGTAATAGTTCAAGAAAACTTTCAAGTCGATAAATTCGAACATACCCTGCCACGTTAAGTTGTTTTTCATTTTCTACCATAAATGATAATTAGGGATGATAATCCGGGAATTGAGGCTTAAAAATTTATTCTGAAATGTTGGACTTGGAAATATTAAAATTCAAAGATTTCTGTATATATCACAGCTATTTTAATTTATAAAGTAATATTTTTAGAATAACATTTGCTATATCGGCATTTTAGCCAAACTATATCATCAAATTATTAGAGCACTAGCTTTTGAACCTGCAGCTGGCATTTGCTTTTTTGGCAATCATTATTTAGCAATCGTTTTTTAAAGCGAATGAATAAAAAAAATAAGCATCTGCTGCTTGGCTACTAACTGATTAGGCTCTAAATAAAAACCTAAATACGAAGCTTAATTAGTATCCTTAACAAGTATCCTTAACATGTCTCCTAAAAAGTGTAGCCGGCCGCTGAGCGGGACGCAAATACGACTGCGTCATGCCTGTTGTACGAGTGTAGTGCCAATCCGTATCCCGTCTTCCACTTTTAAAAAATATCTTAACTTGCAATAACTTCATTGCAGTAATTATCAGCCGAATTGGCAGAAACTGCAGTTCGATTGATAGCTACTGTAAGCCTACTTATGCACTATTCAGGTCGTTGGCTATACATAGCTAATTGGTGGTCAAACTGACATCTACTGCAAGCTGATTGCATACGTGGATTGCGGAAAGAAAATAACTGAGGAGAAAAGAAACAACTAATAGCCGGATTCGAAACATTTTCTCACCAGTGAATACTATTATGAACTCACAGTTGGGTTGTTTTCTGATTGTGAGACCATAAATAGATCTCACATTTGTTATGGTGAGACAGTTTTATGTACATTATTTATTGTGTTTGAAACGTCAAACAATACCTCCAGTCTGAATGACGCCAAGGTTTACAGTGCGCTGACCCAAGGGTCAACCAAAATCATAATTTAGGGGTGTCAAGACAGAGGGGGTCGAACGAACTCTTAAGAAAATGGGAAGTAACGACATTGGATGGAAAGGCTAAGCAATGTAGAAGATGCTTGTAGCGTTGCTGTGAAGACTGCCAATCAAAGCAAAGGGGGAGTGACAGTCCTGAGGCAAAAGAGCCGCAACCTGTGACATAAGAACGACGATAAAAATAGAAATATACGGATGACTTGGTAAGAAACGGTCGTACAGCACGACACTTAAGGTATAGCGAGATAAAGAAGAACGATGACACTTGGAAAATAGAGCACGAAAATGGAGTTAACAGATTAACAGCTCGAAATTAAGGAGCAAGAACTTAGAAAAATGTGTCGACTACGAGTGTGACTAGAGATGTAGAGTGTTCCGTAGATTTTCCAAAATAATGGCTAGATCTATTTGCAAGGAAATCAGCAGTACGAGATGGAGCGAATACGAAGTGTTACGGCCAGTACGATTTGCTGATGCCAGATTTGTGGTCTATGGCCAAAGACAGCCTTGAAGGTATGTGTTCCTCAAATATTTACAGGTCGTTAAGACATTTTAGGCATTTTAATACTGGTCTCATATGGTCTCTTTCAGCCGGAATAATTTAATAAGATGAATAATTGTTGTAATTGAGTAATTAAGTATTTTATGTTTTGAATAAATGTTTTATTGTTAAAGTTAAAATGGTGCAATCAATTTTTTTTAGATGTTAATTAATATTCGTTTACAGAACTCGCGCGAAAGTTAAATAATTGGAGGCTTAACAGAGGCACACAATGCAATGTACAATTTAATAATGAGTTCCACGAATGCGAGCAATTTAGAGCTAAGTATATTAAGTCAAATTTAACAAATAAGTACCACTATGTACGATTTTACGGCCATGATAAGATATATAAAGTTATGTTAATAATAATTAAGCTAAAAGTTTAACTTTAAGTAACTTTTCTTATTTGGTTTCCGACACTGATTAAATAAATAGGAAACTATCTGGTTTGTTTCCGAAGATGCATAAGTAATATCGAGTAACATGAAAATTGACGCAAAAATTATAATAAACATTCTTGTGAATAAAAGAGTAAGATAAATGTAGTAATTATTAAGGAGAAAGAAACAAGTTGTTTGAAGAACTAACTGGGTTAACTTCATCATAAAAAATTAAAAATATAGTTTACATTACTATAAAAATACCAGTTTATAATAAATAAACTATGACAATTGAGAAAATAAGAAAAAGAAAGAAAAACATTTTCGACTATTATCATAATTGCTGTATTATTGAAAATGCAATTCATTTTTAATAATAATCATTCTTCTCTATCTTATTAAACGTCTGTATATACACCACATCCACATTTCCAATTCTTTACATTCATATCCACACACCGTCATCCCCACATGATATTTAAGAAATTATTCTACATCTCAGATCAGCGAGCCCCATTAAAAAGTTATGAGAAACATAACTCCTTGATGTCATCTTTTTTTCCCCTTTCAGAGACATGTCACGGCGTTTAAAAAAAGTTCTTACAGAGGGGTGGACGACACGCTGCCACACCCCATACCAAGAAAGACCGAATGTACTTTATCGTGCCATGCATCTTAAAGATATCCAGATGGCAAAGGCGGCGACGAGGGGGGAAAAATTCTATGTGGATTTCAATTTCTCTGCTTCTCACGCGGAGTATTCAGGAGAGGGAAGGATGGGGATAATTGCTATTCATGTCTAATAGGGGAAAATTAATGTTGATTGATATTTTTTGTGCGTGGGTAATTCTTTTATGACTGGGAAAAATAAATTATAAAATATTTATGAGATGATAGAAAGGTATAAAGAATAAAAATGTGTGTCATTTATAGGTATTTTTCATCAAAGGTTTCGTGGGGCTAAATGAATTGTTAATGATATTACTGAAAATTGAAAATAGGTATTAAAAATATATTTATTTTTATCATTGTAATTATTTAAAGAACCAGCTTATGAACAAATAAGTCAAAATGTATTTATTGTTTTCCATGCAACACACGACAATGTAAAGAAAAGGGATTGCAAGAGGTTGAAAAATCTAATTCACACATATTGATGGATTTGAATGCATTACGAAAAGTCTCTGAATACATTTCCATAATGTGTATTTATTAACATGTATCTGTCATTTTACCATGTGCAACAGCCTTTCTGTGGGCACGACTAGTCACTAATTGAGCTAGATAAATTAAATTTGTCACTTTTATTTCAATTGGTAGTTGCAAGCAGCCTGTTATGTTTTAAAAAAATCGTGAAAGGGCAAGGATCTCAGTGTTTCTAATCATGTTTTTCACAAAATGTTAAATTTTCTGGAATAAATAGTCATTTTGTCTTAATTTTTATATTTGTAGCAAATGATAATAAAGCAGTGTCAAATCCCTTGTTATGGCGTATTTAGTTAAATGCTATAATGCTC